>JAFEMH010007453.1:0-87500 GCA_022495995.1 Adenophora triphylla var. japonica | reverse complement strand
AACCTAAATCGCTACACCATATAGCGATTTCACTCGGTCATGAAACTCGCTAAATGGTGTAGCGAGTTCTATAAAAAATGACCTAACAGCAGCGGCGCCGTCTGAAGCGAAGAAAGAAAAATTTCAAAAAACCATAAGAGACTAAGGGAGAAGGGAGAAGAAGGAAATGTTTGCAATTACCATTATTAAATTCAATTTTTACCATCTAATTTTGCCATTGTAAGTTTATATCAAAGTTTATCATTCTTTATTGTTGAAATAGAGTATTTGATTTGATTTGGATTTATGATTTGATTTTGGTAATTGTTGAAATATGTTATATGCTTTGATGATTTTGCTTTGAATTGAATACTTGTTGAAGTAGTATCAAAAATTAGATTTTTGCTTTGATTTGTGTATATGCTTTGTTTTTAGTTTGTATATATTGAAATAATTAGGATTTTCTTTAATATTAGTGTTGTTATTGAACCCAATTGTTGGAACATGTGAACTCCATTTTTGGTATATTTGAAATTTTGGGGTTTTGAACTCTCAATTTGTGACTCAATTTTGGAGAAGTAGAAGTATTTGCTATTGATGTTTGAAATTCTCTATATTTATATATGTATTTATTTGATATTGAAATTGAGTTTTTTTTGTTGAAACAGATGAATTCTTTAGTTGATCTCGGGCCTATCGATAACTCTGTTTTGACAGCACATGAGGACCACATAACTTGTTTTATTTGGGCCGGACAGCAGGTTGCTAGTCCGCTCTCATTTCGTGGTGGTGCCACGTTGCCGAATAGACTAGCGCCGAAAATTTTGTCGAGATTAGCCAAGTGTCTCCGGATAGACTAGCGCCGAGGATGCTCGATGCTTACACCATTATGCTATGTAACTTCTTGGGAAATAGGTTCTCATTTTTTGACGAAACAAGTGGTGGTCCTTTTTTACGTTGAAAAACTTGGCTACTTCATACTACCTCCGGAGACTTACTCTCACTTTTTCGTTATTTTAATTTAATTTGCATTAAAATAAAAATTAAATAATTTGTGTTAAAAAATATCATTATTAAATGACATGTAATTTGTACGTGATAATTTAACGTATTTATATAATAAAAGTAGTTAAAAAACCTAAAATGTTGAAAAATAACAACTGTGTAGCCTATATTGTAAATAGTGATAGAATAGGGCTTGACTTAGGCATATCCCCTAAACTTTGGGGTCCAAAAGGCAATTTCCCCTAAATATTATTATTAATATCAATTTTAGATTGAATAATTAAAAATAACATATTATGGATTAAAATTCATTCAAACTAACAATTAAAAAATATTACTAATTTTTGATGAGGGAAGTATAATTTATGCATATTATGTTGAGGTAGGGCCTTGGACCCTAGGTCCCCTGTAGATAAGAGATCAAAATCCCATAAAAGCTCACCCTATTTTGAAAATCTTATATAAACCCATTTCTAGTGAAAGGACAACAGTACCCTCCAACTATTCCATTAACTTCCACGGTTCCACCCCAATACCGCCCCAACCCACAATCGCCCGGCCCGTTTGTTTGCTGATCCACACCATTCAGTTTTGTTAACCCACTAGTACTCTCCTACCCGTGTCAATGGCACGGTGACAGTACGACATAAATAAAGTGTGGTTGAGATTAGACTCCAAAAAATGCAGTAACTATCATCACACTACACTGTAAATAATCAAACAACAAAAAAAAAGGACAAATCTACTAAACTCTTAAAATTTTTATTTCATTGCAAGAACAACAATATTGATAAGGGTTAATTACTATTTAGGGCCTGAGGTCGTATACCTGTTCTCGCGTGGGGGCCTGTTATAGTTTCCTTTTCAAGTTAGGGCTGTCATTAAAAAGTTAGCCGCTTAAGGGTTATTTGACGAAATTCGTTGAAAAACTTGTTAAAGTCTAACGGATTGGACCAAACTGAAGTTAATTTCATATTCAGGGAGTTAAATGTAATTTCATAAAATAAAAGGACTAAAAATAATTTTTTTTAAATATTAAATAATCACATTTTAAAACAAAATTAAGAAAAAAATTATAAAAAATTATAATTAAATAATCACATTTATAAATTTATAAATTTATAAATTATAAATTTATCAATTATTATGTAAAATAATAAATTCATTTATGAAAAAAATTACAATTATTATGTAAAATAATAAATTATATATATATATATATATATATATATATATATATATATATATATATATATATATATATATATATATATATATATATACACACGAGACACACACACTCTACACGTACACACACTCCCCGTCTCTACCTTCCCCCAACTCCTAAGGCACCGTCTCCCTCCCCCTACTCCAGGCGACCGTCTCCCTCCCCTACTCCGGCGATCGTCTCCCCCTACTCCGGCGACCAAGTCTCCATCCTGCATACTCTCTCTCTCTCTCTCTCTCTCTCTCTCTCTCTCTCTCTCTCTCTCTCTCTCTCTCTCTCTCTCACTACCCCCTCTCTTTCTCTCTCTAAAATTCTCTCAATTTCACACTTTTCCTCTCTGGGTTTGCCGAATTTTAATCCAAAAAAGCTTTTCCACCCTTCAATGAGATTGAGAGAAAAGTGTGGAGAAGGAAATTGGGTTGAAGGGTTGAGAAGCTTTTTTGGATTAAGAGAGAAAAGTGTGGAGAAAAGTTTGCCGAATTGTTGGGTTATGATTTAACAAGTCGTTTTAATGTGTAATTTTTCTTAAGAATTTGAGGAATACAAATTTGAGAAGTAATCATAAAGGTAATTTCTATTCTAATATGCTATTGTTATTTTTTTTTATATTTAAAACTTTAGTAAGATTTCTTACAGATTTGAGTCATACAAATTTGATTTAAAACATAAGTAAGATTTCATACAAATTTATACATGATAAAATTTTGGCCGAAGGATACAAATTTATACATGATAAAACTTGGGCCGACGGTTACGGTTAGATAAAGTTGTTTAAAAGGAATTACGTTGCTCACAACGGAAAAAATTGGGAGGGTGACTTTTATGATTTCCTTCGTTGCAAATGTTGATTTCTGAATTTTGGCTTTAATGCGTGGGCAGTATATAGTTGATGTGCTACCCATAAATTGCAGATACAGACGGGAAATTGGGATGCCTTAATAGCTTTTTATTTTGTAGATTAATTTGATTAATTGTTGTAATCCTATTTATGTTTGTTTATAAGTGTTGATTTATCACTTCTTGCACAATAGGCATGTACACATTTCTCATGCATCATGATGCTACTTCCATTAATTGATGAACTATATGGTCATGGATTTAACCACCACCACCAGCTGATGTTATATGGGCTTCTGACCTGGTGAAACCTCATAGAAGGTAATAGTGGCACTATGGTTGTATTGCAGTGGCCACATGATACATTTTATGTACTTAGACAACTGCAAAATGACCAAGTTTATAACCTTCGTGTGTATTCAATCTTTAGTGGCTCAACATTCTCGTTGTCGTGATATTATCTAATAAGAGTTTTCTTTTCAGTCATGGGACACCAACTCAATCTCATTGACGGTCGGATGTGATCTATTCATGCACTATGTAACACATACTTCAGCTTTAGAACGAGGACTTTGATTCTCTAAGTCAGACTTTCTTGAAAATGCTGAGAAGTTTGGAGAGATATCTTATATGGTGAGCTTGCTATTGTTATTCAGAAATATTTGCAATTTTTTTTCATGTTTGTACTTAGCTTTGTTATTGCAGGCACTCAAAATAATTGCTGCTTGATCAAGATTTTATTTTCGATAGTGTACTATTTTTGTGCATAGTTTCTCTATAGTAGTCTTGAAAATTTGAAAAACGGCAACTCAAAGGATAGTGAGCTGGTTTGAGGTTACATCCCCTCTCTTACATTCACAACAGTTACACTCACTTTCTTCCCCCATCCATAATCATCAAAAGTCAACAATAAAAGAACTCCGGTTCAGTAATGCCACTATATTACCCGACTGCCATGATTCCAAATCGAAAAAAGGACAACCTTTTGCTTCTTCTTAATGGATTTCGATTTCTGGTATGGATTCCGAATCAAAGGGAGATGGGACTTCTTGCTAATGAAAATGCAAACTCATGGCAACACAAGACAGTAGGCTGAAGGCTATTACAGAGACAATTACAAACATGAAAGTTATGAAGTTGTATGCTTGGGAGTAATATGCTATTGTTAGTACAATTTATGTTGTGGTTTATACGAATTTCAGATTCATAGTTCACCCTGACTATGCAGTATGTATTAGTACATTTGTCCCAAAATGAATATATATTTTAGTTTGTTAGCAAAAATATATTTGGACATTTATTTTGAGACGGAGGGATTATATCCTTCCAAGTAGCAGCGATGTTTAGTATCATTTTTAGAATCCACATGTTTCTTTGTCCAGTAAACACTCCTTCACATTCAAATTGATTTGGGTTTTGTAATCTTTTTCTTTCATTGGGGCTAAGCAAATTTGGCTTTGATTTTCTTTCCTATTTTTTTAATTGCTCAATTTTGTTGGGTTATGATTTAACAAGTCGTTTTAATGTGTAATTTTCCTTAAGAATTTGAGGCATACAAATTTGAGAAGTAATCATAAAGGTAATTTCTATTCTAATATGCTATTGTTATTTTGTTTTTTTTTTTATATTTAAAACTTTAGTAAGATTTCTTACAGATTTGAGTCATACAAATTTGATTTAAAACTTAAGTAAGATTTCATACAAATTTATACATGATAAAATTTTTGCCGAAGGATACAAATTTATACATGATAAAACTTGGGCCGAAGGTTACGGTTAGATAAAGTTGTTTAAAAGGAATTACGTTGCTCACAACGGAAAAAATTGGGAGGGTGACTTTGATGATTTCCTTCGTTGCAAATGTTGATTTCTGAATTTTGGCTTTGATGCGTGGGCAGTATATAGTTGATGTGCTACCCATAAATTGTAGATACAGGCGGGAAATTGGGATGCCTTAATAGCTTTTTATTTTGTAGATTAATTTGATTAATTGTTGTAATTCTATTTATGTTTGTTTATAAGTGTTGATTTATCACTTCTTGCGCAATAGGCATGTACACATTTCTGATGCATCATGATGCTACTTCCATTAATTGATGAACTATATGGTCATGGATTTAACCACCACCACCAGTTGATGTTATATGGGCTTCTGACCTGGTGAAACCTCATAGAAGGTAATAGTGGCACTATGGTTGTATTGCAGTGGCCACATGATACATTTTATGTACTTAGACAACTGCAAAATGATCAAGTTTATAACCTTCGTGTGTATTCAATCTTTAGTGGCTCAACATTCTCGCTGTCGTGATATTATCTAATAAGAGTTTTCTTTTCAGTCATGGGACACCAACTCAATCTCATTGACGGTCGGATGTGATCTATTCATGCACTATGTAACACATACTTCAGCTTTAGAACGAGGACTTTGATTCTCTAAGTCAGACTTTTTTGAAAATGTTGAGAAGTTTTTTTATAATAATAGAAAGTAAAATCACCTTCCACAATATCGCTAAATAAGATTGACAAAATACAAATTTTATTACATCCGACCGTCAAATTAATCTACAAAATAAAAAGCTATTAAGGCATCCCAATTTCCCGCCTGTATCTACAATTTATGGGTAGCACATCAACTATATACTGCCCACGCATCAAAGCCAAAATTCAGAAATCAGATTTTTGCAACGAAGGAAATAATAAAAGTCACCCTCCCAATTTTTTTCGTTGTGAGCAACGTAATTCCTTTTAAACAACTTTATCTAACCGTAACCGTCGGCCCAAGTTTTATCATGTATAAATTTGTATCCTTCGGCCAAAATTTTATCATGTATAAATTTGTATGAAATCTTACTTAAGTTTTAAATCAAATTTGTATGACTCAAATCTGTAAGAAATCTTACTAAAGTTTTAAATATAAAAAAAAATAACAATAGCATATTAGAATAGAAATTACCTTTATGATTACTTCTCAAATTTGTATTCCTCAAATTCTTAAGGAAAATTACACATTAAAACGACTTGTTAAATCATAACCCAACAAAATTGAGGAATTAAAAAAAATAGGAAAGAAAATCAAAGCCAAATTTGCTTAGCCCCAATGAAAGAAAAAGATTACAAAACCCAAATATTTGAATGTGAAGGAGTGTTTACTGGACAAAGAAACATGTGGGTTCTAAAAATGATACTAAACATTGCTGCTACTTGGAAGGATATAATCCCTCCGTCTCAAAATAAATGTCCAAATTTATTTTTACTAACAAACTAAAATATATATTCATTTTGGGACAAAAGTACTAATACATACTGCACAGTTAGGGTGAACTATGAATCTGAAATTCGTATAAACCACAACATAAATTGTACTAACAGTAGCATATTACTCCCAAGCATAAAACTTCTTAACTTTCATGTTTGTAATTGTCTCTGTAATAGCCTTCAGCCTACTGTCTTGTGTTGCCATGAGTTTGCATCTCCATTAGCAAGAAGTCCCATCTCCCTTTGATTCGAAATCCATACCAGAAATCAAAATCCATGATGAAGAAGCAAAAGGTTGTCCTTTTTTCGATTTGGAATCATGGCAGTCGGGTAATATAGTGGCATTGCTGAACCAGAGTTCTTTTATTGGTGACTTTTGATGATTATGAAAGGGGGAAGAAAGTGAGTGTAACTGTTGTGAATGTAAAAGAGGGATGTAACCTCAAACCAGCTCACTATCCTTTGAGTTGTAGTTTTTCAAATTTTCAAGACTACTATAGAGAAACTATGCACTAAAATAGTACACTATCGAAAATAAAATATTGATCAAGTAGCAATTATTTTGAGTGCCTGCAATAACAAAGCTAAGTACAAACATGAAAAAAAATTGCAAATATTTCTGAATAACAATAGCAAGCTCACCATATAATATATCTCCCCAAACTTCTCAGCATTTTCAAGAAAGTCTGACTTAGAGAATCAAAGTCCTCGTTCTAAAGCTGAAGTATGTGTTACATAGTGCATGAATAGATCACATACGGCCGTCAATGAGATTGAGTTGGTGTCCCATGACTGAAAAGAAAACTCTTATTAGATAATATCACGACAGCGAGAATGTTGAGCCACTAAAGATTGAATACACACGAAGGTTATAAACTAGGTCATTTTGCAATTGTCTAATTACATAAAATGTATCATGTGGCCACTGCAATACAACCATAGTGCCACTATTACCTTCTATGAGGTTTCACCAGGTCAGAAGCCCATATAACATCAGCTGGTGGTGGTGGTTAAATCCATGATCATATAGTTCATCAATTAATGAAAGTAGCATCATGATGCATGAGAAATGTGTACATGCCTATTGTGCAAGAAGTGATAAATCAACACTTATAAACAAACATAAATAGGATTAAAACAATTAATCAAATTAATCTACAAAATAAAAAGCTATTAAGGCATCCCAATTTCCCGTCTGTGTCTGCAATTTATGGGTAGCACATCAACTATATACTGCCCACGCATCAAAGCCAAAATTCAGAAATCAACATTTGCAACGAAGGAAATCATCAATGTCACCCTCCCAATTTTTTCCGTTGTGAGCAACGTAATTCCTTTTAAACAACTTTATCAGTAACCGTAACCTTCGGCCCAAGTTTTATCATGTATAAATTTGTGTCCTTCGGCCAAAACTTTATCATGTATAAATTTGTATGAAATCTTACTTAGGTTTTAAATCAAATTTGTATGACTCAAATCTGTAAGAAATCTTACTAAAGTTTTAAATATAAAAAAAAACAAAATAACAATAGCATATTAGAATAGAAATTACCTTTATGATTACTTATCAAATTTGTATGCCTCAAATTCTGAAGGAAAATTACACATTAAAAAGACTTGTTAAATCATAACCCAACACAATTGAGCAATTAAAAAAATAGGAAAGAAAATCAAAGCCAAATTTGCTTAGCCCCAATGAAAGAAAAAGATTACAAAACCCAAAGCAATTTGAATGTGAAGGAGTGTTTACTGGACAAAGAAACTTGTGGATTCTAACAATGATACTAAACATTACTGCTACTTGGAAGGATATAATCCCTCCATCTCAAAATAAATGTCCAAATTTATTTTTACTATCAAACTAAAATATATACTCCCTCCGTCCCAATAAAAGCTTCACTAATTACCCAAAAGGGCGTCCCGTTAGAAGCTTCACCTTTCCTTTTTTGGCAAAGAATCTTTACTATTTCCTCCACTCATTCTCTCTCCTACATTATTTTAATACTCACAACACCATTATAATTTACTATTTCCTCCACTAATTCTCTCTCCTATTTTCAAATTACACTCACAACATTTTTTTTCCCTCCCATTTCCATAATTTGCGTGCCCACCCAAAAGGGTGAAGCACTTATTGGGACGGAGGGAGTATTCATTTTGGGACAAAGGTACTAATACATACTGTACAGTCAGGGTGAACTATGAATCTGAAATTCGTATAAACCACAACATACATTGTACTAACAATAACATATTACTCCCAAGCATACAACTTCATAACTTTCATGTTTGTAATTGTCTCTGTAATAGCCTTCAGCCTACTGTCTTGTGTTGCCATGAGTTTGCATCTCCATTAGCAAGAAGTCCCATCTCCCTTTGATTCGGAATCCATACCAGAAATTGAAATCCATTAAGAAGAAGCAAAAGGTTGTCCTTTTTTCGATTTGGAATAATGGCAGTCGGGTAATATAGTGGCATTGCTGAATCGGAGTTCATTTATTGGTGACTTTCGATGATTATGGAAGGGGGAAGAAAGTGGGTGTAACTGTTGTGAATGTAAGAAAGGGAATGTAACCTCAAACCAGCTCACTATCCTTTGAGTTGCAGTTTTTTAAATTTTCAAGACTACTATAGAGAAACTATGCACTAAAATAGTACACTATCGAAAATAAAATCTTGATCAAGTAGCAATTATCTTGAGTGCCTGCAATAACAAAGCTAAGTACAAACATGAAAAAAAATTGCAAATATTTTTGAATAACAATAGCAAGCTCACAATATATGATATCTCCCCAAACTTCTCAGCATTTTCAAGAAAGTCTGACTTAGAGAATCAAAGTCCTCATTCTAAAGCTGAAGTATGTGTTACATAGTGCATGAATAGATCACATCCGACCGTCAATGAGATTGAGTTGGTGTCCCATGACTGAAAAGAAAACTCTTATTAGATAATATCACGACAGCGAGAATGTTGAGCCACTAAAGATTGAATACACACGAAGGTTATAAACTTGGTCATTTTGCAGTTGTCTAAGTACATAAAATGTATTATGTGGCCACTACAATACAACCATAGTGCCACTATTACCTTCTATGAGGTTTCACCAGGTCAGAAGCCCATATAACATCAGCTGGTGGTGGTGGTTAAATCCATGACCATATAGTTGATCAATTAATGGAAGTAGCATCATGATGCATGAGAAATGTGTACATGCCTATTGCACAAGAAGTGATAAATCAACACTTATAAACAAACATAAATACGATTACAACAATTAATCAAATTAATCTACAAAATAAAAAGCTATTAAGGCATCCCAATTTCCCGTCTGTGTCTGCAATTTATGGGTAGCACATCAACTATATACTGCCCACGCATCAAAGCCAAATTCCATTTGCAACGAAGGAAAACATCAAAGTCACCCTCCCAATTTTTTCCGTTGTGAGCAACGTAATTCCTTTTAAACAACTTTATCAGTAACCGTAACCTTCGGCCCAAGTTTTATCATGTATAAATTTGTATCCTTCGGCCAAAATTTTATCATGTATAAATTTTTATGAAATCTTACTTAAGTTTTAAATCAAATTTGTATGATTCAAATCTGTAAGAAATCTTACTAAAGTTTTAAATATAAAAAAAACAAAATAACAATAGCATATTAGAATAGAAATTACATTTATGATTACTTCTCAAATTTTGTATGCCTCAAATTCTTAAGGAAAATTACACATTAAAAAGACTTGTTAAATCATAACCCAACAAAATTGAGCAATTAAAAAAATAGAAAATAAAATCAAAGCCAAATTTGCTTAGCCCCAATGAAAGAAAAAGATTACAAAACACAAATCAAGTGAAGGAGTGTTTACTGGACAAAGAAACTTGTGGATTCTAAAAAAGATACTAAACATTGCTGCTACTTGGAAGGATATAATCCCTCCGTCTCAAAATAAATGTCCAAATTTATTTTTACTAACAAACTAAAATATATATTAATTTTGGGACAAAGATACTAATGCATACTGCACAGTCAGGGTGAACTATGAATCTGAAATTCGTATAAACCACAACATAAATAGTACTAACAGTAGCATATTACTCCCAATATTTATGGCAGTGTATAATATCCGCCGTAAATATCAATAAATACCGGGAAGCCCAAATTTCCCACTCTTAGTTTAAATTAACCCTTACTCTCTCTCTCTCTCTCTCTCTCTCTCTCTCTTTCTCTCCTCTAGCTAGGGCACGTAATTTCCTACCGCTGGTGACCATAGCGTGAACAACGAATCAGCGGGTATAGCATTTTTACTTTTAATTTTTGGTTTTTGTTGTTCTTGGTGGTGGATTATTGAAAATCTTGTTCGATTTCTCTCTCTCTCTCTCCTCCAGCCAGGGCAATTTGCGACGCTGATTTCTTCGATCAACAACGAATCAGGTATACATTTCTTCCCCCTTTTCTGATTTACTTTTAATTTTTGGGTTTTTTTGTTCTTGGTGTTGTGATTTGTTGTTCTTTATTCTTTATTCTTTGTTGTTATTCTTGTTGTTGTTATTCTTTATTCTTGTTGTTGTTGCTGTTGATGTTGTGTGCTGAAATTTTAAGAATAATCAAAAGGGTTTTGTTGGGATTTTGTGAATGATGATAAATGTACAGGGAATTGGGGTTTTGAGCTTGATTTTCATCTTTGCCTGAGAGGCACTTGCTCTGAGCCCTACCCACAATAAATAACAACCCTCACAAGCCAGGGATTCTTACACAGTTACCATCCTAAACAGCTGGACTATCTCCTTTCAATTTATTAGACAGAATTTACATTATACAGTCTGACTCAAGCTGCTATAGCAAGTACTGGTAAGTAAAAAAAAAAAAAAACTGGCAAGTGTCAAAACTGAAGTGAAATAATTAAAAAAAATTGTACTCAATGATAGATAAAGAGCTTACCGTGAGATGATTCAATTTCGAGGATTAAATCAAGAGCATAATCATAATAGGGCACTTGGCTGCTCAACCCACAAAGGTTGAAATCATCTTGGATGTAATCCTCATCAACTTCACAGAAAAACTCATTTCCACGCAGATTGCAAAACCATGAAATCCAAGATGTGTCATCCCCATCTGAGCCACTAACATCTGACTCCTCACTGTCTATGTCAGATTCCTCCACTATATTTTTCTCTGCTAGACAGAGAAGAGAAATCTAGATTAGCATTCATGATGAATAAAGAGCAAGAAATATAACCCCTTTAGATTTTTAAGGTCCTTTTCCCAAGTCTATTTAAATATAAGCCTCGCAACATTTTCCACAATTTCTTGCCCAAGTATACTTTGAAAGCATATAATCACTCCCTCACTAACAAGCTAAAGACTGGAAACCGGGGAGATAGAGGGGTTCATCCTTGTAGTAATCATATAGCTAGTCATTGGATTTGAAATCATCCCTTAATGCTACTACATGAATCATTTATATCACGTTACATATTATTAGCTTCTCAATTAGGGGGGGGGGGGCTTGTGAGAGAGAACGAATGAATGTTGTCATGGGGTTATACTATATCATGGGTCCAAGCTCGACTAATAGGCTAGGCTCCAACAATGTATATTATCTATATCGAGCCAAAAGTTGTACATATTTAGACTATGTTTGTTTATGAGTTTATTTTTATTCTAAAATTTGTGTCTCTCGGTCTTATATATATGTTGTATTTTAACATTAAAAATATTAAGTCATATATGGACAAAAGTTGGATTGATTTGGATAATCGAATTTCAAATGAGTATATGTCTGGGGTTGACACCTTTCTCGATTTTGCATTCTCAAAAAAGTCTGTTGGTGTTAAAGAAATATATTGTCCTTGTAAAAAATGTGCAAATCATTACCAAAAAGACCGTGCAATCGTGAAATCACATTGTATTGAAGTGGGATTTCAAAAAGATTACAAGAATTGGACTAGGCACGGGGAAGAGTACATTTCGGCGTATAAGAATGATAATAATGATAGAACAACTGAAGATGGCATTGAAATTAAATTGTGAATGCAAGATTGTATGAGGCGAATGGTACATGAAGGGATGGGTATGCCGGATAGTAACCAGCTAGGAATTGAAGAAATCGTTCAATCAGATACAGCCACCGCAAAGTTTCTTAGACTTTTGAGAGATGCTGATCAAGCCTTGTGGGAAGGATGTGATAAGTTTACATTACTCTCATTTATTGTAGAACTTATGCACTGGAAGGCTAATTATCGAGTGGCCGATAAGGGATTTACTTCTTTATTAAAAATTTTCATTAGGGCATTGCCTCAGTCAGCAAAAGTGCCAAGTTTCTATCGTGAGGCGTACAAGATGACTGCAGATTTGGGTTTCAGTTATAAAACATGGGACGCGTGCATTAATCATTGTATGTTGTTTCGAAATGAAACTGAAAAACTTACTAAATGTGAAATTTGTGGAGCCTCTAGATATAAGCAACAAGAAGAAGGGGGTAGCGGTGAAGGTGCGGAAACAAGTGGCAAGAATAAACTTCCCAAGCAGGTATAGATGAAGAAAGTATGGTATTTTCCCTTAAAAACCAAGGTTGCAAAGGTTGTATTGGTCATCTAAGACCGCGACACTCATGAGATGGCATGCCTAGAAAAGAATAGACGATGGTGTGCTGAGGCATCCTGCAGACTCTCGTGCGTGGAAGGGATTCGATGAACGTTATCCATTATTTTCAAGTGAAATTCGGAATGTTAGATTGGGATTAGCATCTGACGGATTTAATCCTTTCAGAACAATGACTATATCTCACAGTACTTGGTCGGTTGTGCTTATGCCATACAATCTTCCACCTTGGTGATGCATGAAACAACCATATTTATTCTTGTCGGTGCTTACTCAAGTCTCAAAAGGGCCGGGCAACAAGATAGATGTGTATCTCCAACCGTTAATTGATGAGTTGAAAGAATTGTGGGAAGATGGTATATCAACTTATGATGCATCAAGGAACGAGTTGTTTACTTTACGAGCTTCACTATTATGGACAATAAATGACTTTCCTGCATATGCAATGTTGTCTTGATGGAGCAATAAAGGTGAATATGCTTGCCCTTGTTGCAATGTGAGACCTCAAGCACGATGGTTGGATCATGGTGGCAAGTATTGTTATATTGGTCATCGACGCTTCTTGCCTAGGAGTCATGCTTTTTGTAAGGATAAAAGCTCTTTTGATGGTACTCATGAAGTGAGAGATAAGCCCAAGTTATTGTTTGGAACAAAATTGCTTAAACAAGTTGAAAATATGGAAATAAAGTATAAAATAGAAGATGTTATTAAAAAGAGGAAAAGAGAAGAGGGTGAGAAGCAACAAGCCAAGTTGGAGAAGAGAAAGGTTCCTAAGTTGTGTCACAATTGGAAAAAGAGGAGTATCTTCTTTGATTTGCCATATTGGGCAAATAATCATGTTCGTCATAATCTTGATGTTATACACATTGAAAAAAATGTGTGTGATAATGTGCTACATACTCTGTTAGGTACTGCGGGAAAATCAAAAGATAATGATAAAGCAAGAAGAGACCTAAAAGAGATGAACATTCGGAAACCATTGCATCTACAAACGCTTCCATCTCGCAAAAAAATTATGCCTCCAGCTCAGTTCACAATGAGTAAGAAGCATAAAGACACATTCTTGAAAGTTCTAAAGGAAGTCAAAGTCCCTGATGGCTACTCGTCAAACATATCTCGTTGTGTAAATCTAGAGGAAAGAGCTATTTGGGGTCTTAAGAGCCATAATAGTCATATTTTGCTCCAACAACTACTCCCTTTACCTGTTCGAAAAGCGTTGCCTACTTCTGTTGTAAAAGCCATCATTGAGTTGGCAAATTTCTTTAGGGAATTATCCTCAAAGGTGAATACACTTGCTGATCTCGAAAAGATACAAGATCGGATGGGTTTGTCACACTATGCGCTCTCGAGAAAATATTCCCATCGACTTTCTTTGATGTTATGGAGCACTTCTTAGGTGCATTTAGTGAGGAGGCCTTGCTAGCAGGCCCAATACAATTTCGTTGGATGTATCCGGTAGAGAGGTACATCCATATTAAATTTACTTTGAAAAAAGTTAAATTCCTTTTTACATCTGGTTTAGCATAAGTAAATGTTTTTGTAGGTTTCTACTTACATTAAAATTATATGTTCGAAATCGAGCCCACCCCGAGGCCTCCATAGCTAAGGCAATTGTGGCTGAAGAATGCATGACTTTTTGTACGCAATATTTGGATGACATTGAGACAAAGTCCAATCGTCCTAGAAGAAATGATGATGAAGGTGACGAGTTAGTCCGCTTTGTAGGAAAAAAAGAGGTAATTACCCTTGATTACATCACACGAGTACAAGCGCATAGATATGTGCTTTTCAATACTGAAGATTTTGAACAATACCTAGAGTAAGTGATTCCTTACATGAGGCTTACATTCCTTATATCTTTTATATTTTAAATTAATGCTTAATTAATTCATATTTCCAATCTGCTCAGAATGCATCGTGCACAGGCAAGATGGAAGATGAGCAAAAATTTACTCTTGTAAACTTCAATCACAAGTTGTACAAGGATAATCGAGTTGGTGATGAATCATTCATATTAGCATCTCAAGCTGAGCAAGTTTGGTATGTTAAAGATCCTATAGAAAGTGATTGGAAAGTTGTGATGAGGATTACACCAAGAGATAGTTTTGACATATATTCAAATGATGATAAACAAGTTTCAGATTCGATTCCATAATTGGTACCATTTTGCTCACAAAATCTGGATGAAAATGTTGCTAACGAAGAAGCATCGTGGGTGCGAGAGGGAGTTGATGGGGTCGAGATTGAAACTACTAATATCAATGATGTTGATGTTGATATGGCCGATAATGATGATGTTGATATGGCCGATAATGATGATGATTAGTTTGAGTAGTATTTGTTTAGATCTTATTTGCTTACTATTTACTAAGACAATGTTATTACTTATGTTTCATGTTTCATTCAAACTTGTTATTTTTGTATGGTTGAATATTAATATTGTTACTTCTATATAATATGTATTAGTTTAGATTTTATTTGCTTACTATTTACTAAGACAATGCTATTACTAAAATTTGTGTCTCTCCGTCTTATATATAGGTGGGTTGTGCTGAAACTGTAGTGTGGTGGTTCGGTTGGGAATTGGAAAGAGAATTTGATTGTGGTGGTGTGTTTATTGTTGTACTTTGTGAATTTTGTGGTGATAATTATGCCTCCTAAGGAGAGAGACGCTAGAGGGGGTGGAAGTAGCAACAAGAGGGTTAGACAAAACCCGCAACCCATAGTCCCTAATGTTCTCACTCCCCCTAATGCATCGTTACCGTATATGGGTTTAACCCAATTGACCTCTGCTCAGAAGAAAAAATGGAAGATTTTGGAGGGTAGAAAATTTCAAGTCACCACTTTCCTTCATATGCCGGTTTTGAGGGATTTGGGTTTAGACACATTAGTAACGGAGTTGATGATGCAGGCCGGGTTAGGTAACTTCCTGGGGAAGAGGGCCGATACCTATTTAAGATACTCCCTAGAGTTCCTTTCAACGTTGGAGGCATGTAAGGGGTCACAAGCAAACTCAATTAGATTTAATTTGAATGATAAAGCATATAGATTGACCTATGATGAGTTGAGGGAAGTCTTTGGTGTTGATCAGCCGAGGGAAAACTTGTTGGAAGTTGATGGGGCGGGATGTTTTTTCTTTTAAGGCTCACGGGATTACCGTGTAATAAGAAGACATCTGCGGGCTTCCTCTCTATCTCACCCGACTTTGGAAGTTATTTTACGTAGAGATTATCGATGTCTTGGTTGGCAAATGGAGAGCCGGCCCAACTAATGTTGCAATGGTGAACCTCTTGAGAAGGGTTGAGGAGCTGTCAAGTGATCCCTGATCGGGGTTGATATTTTTGTTAGTAGATGTGAGGCATTTTCTCTTAGCAAAAGGGAAACATATCAATAGGGGGGATGATTACGTTGCTTGCGGAAGCGTGTTTGGAAAACCTAAAGCCCAGAGGCGATGAAATTGACGGGGGCATGGGCATTTATTCTCGGGATTGGCTGGCTTGTGCAATATGATAAGTTTGTGAGGGCGCTTGTGACGAGACAAATATGGCCTTATTGTTTGAATATGGTGTTCCCAAAGAAAAGATCCTCTTTGCTTGCAAAGTAGGGACACCTTTCCGAGTGGTACGTTGTGCTTGGCATTGGCATATGCGGGGGGTGGAGGATGAAATGGATCAGGTTGATGAGGAGGAAGAGGATGAAGAGCATGATCAGAGAGGCGGGGAGATCAAAGTGGAGAGCGTAACCGAGGAACCCGCAAGGTTCTTTCGATCAATGGGATATGATGAAGGCCTATTTCGATGAGCAGGAGAGATTAAGGATCGCTCGGGAGCATAGTCGATAGACTTTAGAGGATGTTAGATGGGGAGGAGGTTATCGCTCGGGAGCGGTTGTGAGAGACCAATGTGCTTTAGAGGATGTTAGATGGGAGGAGGTGCGGATCGTTTTTGAGGGTCAGGAGGATGAAACCTGCCATTTGGGAGCCCGATCCTATAAAATTGGGAGGCCACGCGTGCGAGATAGAGACCCGGAGTTACGAGCCGGTTTGCGGAGGATTATTTGGCTATGATGCATTCGAGAGCCACGCGCTCGTGCACAGAGGCGTTCTTCCCGTCAGACCTACTATCAGGGACAAGCCTCCGGCTCTCATCAGTGATGTTATTATTTATGTTTCATGTTTCAATCAAACTTGTTATTTTATATGGTTGAATATTAATATTGTTAATTGTAATATGTATTTGTTTAGATCTTATTTGCTTACTATTACTAAGACAATGTTATTACTTATGTTTCATGTTTCAATCAAACTTGTTATTTTGTATGGTTGAATATTAATATTGTTAATTGTAATATGTATTTGTTCTGCTTCTTTTGTATCATAAATCATAGCTATTCCATTTTTAGACTGGTGTATTGCTAATGGTATCTCAATAATGAGTGCTGACCATTTGCTTATGGTTTGTTTGACAGGTCATTTCCTCACGGAGGTGACAAAGCAAGTGTTTTCAGACCTTGAATCGAGCAAATATCAAGTTAGTCCTTTACTTCCTTCTTCATTATCACTTTGGGATGTCCCCGCCCCGCTTCCCCACCGATTCGGTACCCGCGGGAGCCCCAACCCCCCCCCCCTCCGTACTATATTATACTTTTTTTTGTAATAAACATTTGAAGGGGATTGACCACGTGGGTGTGATTTGGTACATGTGTGGTGTTGAATATTTGGGATTTTGTTTCTGTGTGGAATTTCTTGCAATAGGCTTAATTTGGTAGTGGTCCTGAATGTGTAGAATACGTTAAATTATTGCATGAGTTGACTTTATGGTATACTCTTCAGGGTTTCTCTCGGGGGTTCAATCCACACCAATGATAATGGTAGATTTTACTCCCAAGTATCACTCTTGGTAACACACGAAGTCACGATTAATAAAAGAGCCATTTTAAAAAAAAAATACAAAAGAAAAGAACTCTCATTTATCTCTTTGAAATTGTTTGTTTTGGAAACTCTTTCCCATAATGAAATTGTCATTCCTATTTTTAACGATATTCCTTGTCTATACTCCCTTCGTCCCGAAATGATCTTCCTACTTTTTGGTCATGATACGAAGGTATTTTTCGAGCAATAAGTTTAAGTTGATTTAAATATCCTAATGAACATCTAAAAATTGTTATGTATAGTATTTATAATGGTATATCAAAAATAAAAAAGTTAATGACTGCGTGGTTGAAAGCTCATTAGACGAGTGATGTTGGCGATTCATTCATAATCGCTCAAGGGGGGCATTTACGCTTTTTATGTTTTAGAGTAGTTTTAGTGTTAATCAATGATGACTCGACGCGTTCTCATCATCTTGTGACATCGAGATGGGGCGTTTGCTTGTGGAATGAGGAATCTTTGGAAAAATATATTGGAATGGAGCAAAGTTGGCAGAAAGTTGGTACCCAAACCTCACTAAACCCTACCGTTCCTTCTTTTAAGTAGAAAGGTTTCTCAAAAGTCGACAGTGTGTCTTTCTTTTTGTCCTCCTTTCGAATTTTATCACCGAAAAAGGTTCAAAGTACATTTTAGATATGAAATTGTAACGAAATTCGTTTCGTATTTTCATTTAGACAAAAATAAGAAATAAGAATTTTGTTTAATAAATGTAATGGTATTATTTAACATAAAAATTCTAATTATCTCAAGTTAGTTTAGGTGCTGAAATATGCCATCACTTGGAAATGGAGTCCTCTTGTCCAAGCCACATGATTATTGAGAATCCTCGTCGAATTGGACACTCGTATACCAGGACACTTTTCTTGATAATAAAATGCATATGTTCTACTGCGATGTAATAGCGAAGGATCTCGGTTCGATTTTATAGATCATCCGTCAGCCTGATTTTTTTCGAGTTAATCGCTCATTAGAGCTCGAAATGCGTAAGTTACTCTGAACCTCATCCACATGTGACTATGAAATGTGTTTTTTGATTTTGAACTGCAAGTCCATTATTAACCCAAAGTGACTGCTTTGGCACAATCAACGGTTTATGTGGGTTCTTTTCTGCGTGACTCAAGTATGGCTGCTGTTGTTGCTGTTGCTGTTGCCGCCGCCTGCTAAGTTGCCGTTGCTGCTGTTGTTAAAGAATAAAGAGTAGGCATAAGACCTCATAATAAATTTTATAGGTCTTATACCTATATTAAAAGACACAATGCATGATCATTATAATTTTCTACGTATCTATATCAATCCATTATCGCAAAGGTAGTATTAATTTAATATGTTCTTTTTTATTAGTTCATGTACGCATAATAATACTAGAAAAATATCTTTTAGAGAGTATTTGATTGAGCCAACAATTTTTTAATAGTCCCTATCCCTTTATTTAAACATTTTTGACCAACATTTCTTTAACAATTTTCATTTTGGAAATAACTAATTTATATTTATTTTGAGACAAAATTTCTAATGGTTCATATTTGAACATAAGTTATATTTATCCTAGGAAATTGTAATAGAAATTGTAATTGATGTCTCTAATGTATATTTGACACACATTTAATGAAACTCCTAATATGTCCCTCTTATATAAGATACATAAGACCTATAATAAATTTATAGTTCTTATACCTATATTAAAAGACAATTCATAAGTTCAATTTCCCTTTTATAGTTTAGTTATAAGACATTTTTTTCTAAGTAAAGATGAACTTATATTACTAATTTCTTCATTTAAATGACAATATTATTTGTTTAATTATAACTCATTTATGACTTGTATGGATTGTTAAATTGTGTTTGTATTGAATCCATTATTACAACTCATTGTTTTATGAAGTTTTTTTTGCCAGATATGTCGCAAAGGAAGGAATTAACAGGTGATGCCTCAAAAAATAAAGGAAGAGGGCTGACAAAACCAACCAAAAAATGGGGTAAAGAAAAATTAAATATAATATGGAATGTATATGGACAACCTGTTGGTGGGGAACAGGCAAAACTAGCTACTCAGCTAGGACATTTTGTTAGAAATGGGGAACATTTCCCATTAACTAAAGAGTGGCCTCAGATGGACCGTGCAGTTATAGATGCTGTATGGAGAGACGTTCTAGTAAGTTGTAATCCATATTCCTTACATAAATCTCTAGTAAGTAGTCAAAAGTCTTATGATTCTCTAACAATTGTTCTTTTTCTTTGTTGAATTGTGTATATAGGATAATACCAATGTGCCTCTGGAGTATTACTCAGTTATGAATCTAGCTCTCAATAAACAATGGCGTGACTGGAAATATCAGGTGAGACAAGCATATAATAAGTATGCAACATACGACTTTATTTACTTGTAATATGTATTTGTTTAGATCTCATTTGCTTACTATGCAATTTTACTCACATTTATGATTATGAATTTGTAATATGGAAATGTCAGGTGAAATGCATGTATAATAGGTATGAATCCGACCGGGACGCATTGGCTCACCCACCCCATGCGTGCGTTGCGGATCAATGGGCTGAACTTGTTGCAATGTGGGGTACAGATAAGGCTCGGGTATATTTCAAATTAATCTCAATCTATTATCGTGAATGTCTTATATAAGTAGTCAAATTAATACTAATATTATCTTTTTTTTTCCAGGAATTATCACTAATAAATCAAGCGAATCGAGAAAAGCAAGAGTGCCTGAACAGGACTGGAAAAAAGTCCCATCCCTCTATCATAAAAGAGGTTTGTCATCGTTCAATTTAGTTCTCAGTTGTCAATTAATGTTTCTTTTTGTATCGTATATAAATATATTTTTTTGGTCAAATGATTCTATTATAAATGGTAGAGAGGAGACGAGGGATTACCAACTGATCGCGTAAGGTTGTTCATAGCTACGCACACGGGCAAAACGGCTGCAGATGAAACCACCTCTCGTATGATCGTAAGTTAAAGTTTCAACCTTTTCTGTTTCAGTTTTGTTCTTGTATAGAATACTTTTTTCATTTCTAACTTCATTTTCATAATATTAATTAAAGTTAAAACATTTATATTGAACATGTTGTTTTTGTTACAGTTAACGTTAAATGATGCAATTGAAGAGCTACCAGAGGAGGAACAAAACTCTCCCAGCAAGCGAGAACAGATATTCACAAATTTGATGGGAAATGATGACCATGGGAGAGTGCGCTGTATGCGGTCTTACCAAAACTAGGGTGTTTGGTAAAGCCTCAACTTCTCAAAGCGCTTCGCAGCCCGTATTGCTGAACTTGAGGAGACGGTGTCATCCGTCAAAACAGATCTTGAAAAGCAACTTGAGGATCAACGCCAACAGTTTCAACAGCAAATAGAAGATTTGAAACGTTGTTTTATGGAACAACGTGGAAATGGCAGTAATGAATAGGCGATGGTATGTTTCTCAAAGTTGTGGATTGTAAACATTGATTGAGCTTTGGATACATTCAACTATCTTTTTTGTGTTAATGGTTATTATGTTGATTTTGTGTTGTATATACATTTACGAAGTCTAGTTATTTTATATACAGGTTGAATTTGGTTTCTGCGGGTGTATTTTTGGTTATATATAGGTTGCATTTGTGTGTGTACAGGTTGAATTTGGTTTTTGCGGGTGTATTTTTGGGGAAAGTGAATTATATAGAGCTGGCTGGGAAAAAAAATATAGTTATTTATGGCGGTTTCAAAAATCCGCCGTAAATAGTGCATTAGACGACTCGTGCCCAAAGGGGGACGAGGGAATCTGGGTGGAGTGCAAATGGGACGACTCGTGCCCTGGTGGACGACTCGTCTCATAACAAGTCATTTACGGCGGAACCCTACATCCGCCGTATATAAGCATAATGGACGACTCGTCCCCAAAGGGGGACGAGGGAATCTGGGTGGGATGCAAATGGGACGACTCGTGCTATATTGGACAACTCGTCTATTATATACGGCGGATATACACTGCCATATATAATTTTCATTATATACGGCGGTTATACACCGCCGTAAAAAGCTTCCTCAAATACGCCTGTTATACATACGGTGTATTTCTATTTAATTATATACGGCGGTCCATAAGCCGCCGTATTTATTCTCAATTATATATGGTGGTTGTATTACTGCCGTATATAGTATTTACGGCGGGATATCCGCCGTATATAATATATACGGTGATGGTTTATACTGTGCACTATATACGGCGGAATGTCCGCCGTAAATGACATATACGGCGGGGCGCGTTCTATATACGACGGTTAAAATCCGCCGTAAATAAGCCTGTTTCTTGCAGTGGCATGAATAGATCACATCCGGCCGTAAATGAGATTGAGTTGGTGTCCCATGACTGAAAAGAAAACTCTTATTAGATAATATCACGACAGCGAGAATGTTGAGCCACTAAAGATTGAATACACACGAAGGTTATAAACTTGGTCATTTTGTAGTTGTCTAAGTACATAAAATGTATCATGTGGCCACTTCAATACAACCATAGTGCCACTATTACCTTCTATGAGGTTTCACCAGGTTAGAAGCCCATATAACATCAGCTGGTGGTGGTGGTTAAATCCATGACCATATAGTTCATCAGTTAATGGAAGTAGCATCATGATGCATGAGAAATGTGTACATGCCTATTGCGCAAGAAGTGATAAATCAACACTTATAAACAAACATAAATAGGATTACAACAATTGATCAAATTAATCTACAAAATAAAAAGCTATTAAGGCATCCCAATTTCCCGTCTGTGTCTGCAATTTATGGGTAGCACATCAACTATATACTGCCCACGCATCAAAGCCAAAATTCAGAAATCAACATTTGTAACGAAGGAAATCATCAAAGTCACCCTCCCAATTTTTTCCGTTGTGAGCAACGTAATTCCTTTTAAACAACTTTATCAGTAACCGTAACCTTCGGCCCAAGTTTTATCATGTATAAATTTGTATCCTTCGGCCAAAATTTTATCATGTATAAATTTGTATGAAATCTTACTTAAGTTTTAAATCAAATTTGTATGACTCAAATCTGTAAGAAATCTTACTAAAGTTTTAAATATAAAAAAAAACAAAATAACAATAGCATATTAGAATAGAAATTACCTTTATGATTACTTCTCAAATTTGTATGCTTCAAATTCTTAAGGAAAATTACACATTAAAACGACTTGTTAAATCATAACCCAACAAAATTGAGCAATTAAAAAAATAGGAAAGAAAATCAAAGCCAAATTTGCTTAGCCCCAATGAAAGAAAAAGATTACAAAACCCAAATCAATTTGAATGTGAAGGAGTGTTTACTGGACAAAGAAACTTGTGGATTCTAAAAATGATACTAAACATTGCTGCTACTTGGAAGGATATAATCCCTCCGCCTCAAAATAAATGTCCAAATTTATTTTTACTAACAAACTAAAATATATATTCATTTTGGGACAAAGGTACTAATACATACTGCAGAGTCAGGGTGAACTATTAATCTTAAATTCGTATAAACCACAACATAAATTGTACTAACAATAGCATATTACTCCCAAGCATACAACTTCATAACTTTCATGTTTGTAATTGTCTCTGTAATAGCCTTCAGCCTACTGTCTTGTGTTGCCATGAGTTTGCATCTCCATTAGCAAGAAGTCCCATCTCTCTTTGATTCGGAATCCATACCAGAAATCGAAATCCATGAAGAAGAAGTAAAAGGTTGTCCTTTTTTCGATTTGGAATCATGGCAGTCGGGTAATATAGTGGCATTGCTGAACCGGAGTTCTTTTATTGGTGACTTTTGATGATTATGAAAGGGGGAAGAAATGAGTGTAACTGTTGTGAATGTAAGAGAGGGGAGGGTTGGGGAGGTTGGGAGCCACAGTTTAAGGAAGAGGAGTGAATGTAACTGTCAAAATTATCTCAAAATGATCTCAGCCACTCTTTGTCTTTTGTGAAATTGAATCCCAACCATTCATTGTGTAGCGGTTATACTTGAGGTATATTGTAATATAGACTAGTACTCAAATGCCCGTGCCATTGGCACGGGTCAGTATGAAAAGGGAGACAGTATGGAAAGAGAAAGATGTGGGAAAATTGAAATCGCATGCTAACTATATGACGTTTTAAATGTAGTACACCTATTATCTTTTTGGTGTCTTTAAGTTGATAGTTTGTAGCAGATCAACATATGCTCCTAACCAAACTGGCTAAATGATCAAATCATAAGATTTAAAAACTTTAGTCAATTAACTTCTCCCTACTATAGAGGTGGAATTCAAGATGGAACACAAAAAAATGTTTGATTTTCCAATACTCTATGTCCCACACAACGAAAATGAAGAGTTTTCAGACCAAGAAATAGGAAGCACCCGATATTTGGTCAACCTCCAAATGAAGTTAGAATTCATCTCAATGGCGCAGTAATTAAATTGAGTATGACTCCTATTAATTTGATCAAGAATTCAATTCAAGTGATTTAGGTGTTTTATTTGTCCAAAAGACTAAAATGTCTTACGATAAGAAAGACTAAAAATGTCTTACGATAAAGATAATTCTTTGCAAATAAATTTGTAGAAAGCCAAAATTTAAGATTCTAACCAATTTTTCTAATTGCTCTTTGCTAAAACTAAAATAAAAAGTTATAACATTTAGTTTTTACTAACTTCAAACAGAGCCCGAAGGTGAAAATTTTGCTTTGAGATTCAAGGGAAAAAAAGGTTAGGACATTTAGAATAATAAATACTATTAACTAAAGTCTTATAATAAGATACAAAGTCGGCAACATACGTATATTGAGGAACCACAGGGCCTCTTACAATTAATCCTGCTATTTCAGATTTCTGAACAAATAAAACATTGTCATCTTTCTGCTAGGAGATTAGTCTAAAATGTTTATGAAACAATTGTATACAGAAAAAAGCCTACATGTTTCACCCTGATGGTTTGCTTGATGAGGTTTTATGGTATCATATCATATGGAACCTACACCCTCAAACCCTCCATCCCGTTCTAAAATAAATGATCAAAAGATTTTCAAATTTGTCAAAAGCAAATTAAAGCTTGAAATAGATGCTATGGAACATGAAAATGCTTGGTAAGGATTCAAAGTGTGAATCTAAGAGCAGGGGAAAGAGGGAAAGCTAAATTTGCGGTGAACCCTTGCGAGCATCAGCACTTAGATATCCAAATGTTTATGAAACAATTGTATACAGAAAAAAGCTTACATGGAATGGAGTAGGATATATGATGAATTGAATAGAAACTTACAGAAAAGTTAAAGTTACATAAACTCACAATTTTTGGAAGAAAGAGAACGGCGGCCGGAGGCAAACGGGTTGTGCGACGACATAGCTAAAAACAGGGGAAAATCTTGAGGGCGTCACACATACTACATTTTTCTCGTATACACATACTACATTTTTCTTATAGTGTATCCCTTCGGTTCTCCAAGAGATTGCATTTGTTACCGCCATGGGAGGTCGGCGAGCAACTTCCATCTTATAATCACCGGCTAGACCGTGATGCCTTCTTACAAAACACAACACACAAACAGTTGCTTCATAGGGCGTACTCTTTAAAAATATATGATCATTTATAAAAAATTGTACCATTTTCAAATAACTAACATGTCATAACAATTCAAATATTAAATTCCTCTCGTATCCTAATTAGAACTCACATAAGTCTAATTAAAATAAATAAAAATTGTAAGTAAAAAATCATTAAAAAGGAATTAGAGAAATGTCAAAATCCAAGTTTGAACGATTTATTTCATGTCTAGTGACCTGAATAGAAACACCAATGAAAAATAATGAATATGAGTATAGCAAAAAAAAAAAAAAAAAAACAAAAAAAAAAAAACACACGAACTAAATTACCAACTAAATTACTATGGAAGGAGAGAATGATTTTTGCATCTATAAAACCTCAATCCCAAACCAAAAACAATTAAAGCATCTCGGTTTTACTGTGACAATTGTGAAACACTTCACGCTTCTAGAAGTATTGCCATGGTGTCCATTCGCCCACCTTCACCGGAGTATACCATTTTGATAGTTAAAATGTACCCCGTACGTAGAACGAATGCTTTTTGAGACATAAGTATTTCCTTCGTGGAGAAGTGCAATAAGATGTTAATTTCAAGTATACAATAAGGATATCAATCATGCGTCACATGATTTACCTAGAGACATAATTATCGGTGCATTGGCATATCACATTATTATATCATTCCTTTACAATTTATAGGGAAAAAGAACAAAGATACTAAAGATACTTTTGCCGAACTTATGTATGATCTTTCGATGTGATCAACCCGTTTGTGGTAGAGCACTTCCTTGGGATGTAAAGATTCATATTTTATCCTTCATAATTATGCATATTGGCAAATTGGTTTTAAATCACAATGAAAGAGCAAAACCTTATTTTTTGTCATTACAGTCTTATTTTTTGAAAAGAAAGTATACCGCATTATCAAACTCCCATATACCAGAGAAACTTATCTACCAACCACTAACTTATTAGTGAACATTATGATCAAGAAACTTACAAACCGTGTCCTATCGCAGTGTTTCTTGAAACTTTTGCGTCCTACAAATAAAAGTAATTAAATTGTAAGTACCATAAATCAATCTACAACAAATCAACAATTAGTTCGACTCGTTTATTAATCTCAAAATGATTTGGGGACGAATTTACAACTAATAATTCAAGGTATTTCAATTACTAAACATCTAATGCTAAAGAATTTATACAACACCTAAAAAACTCCATTATCCAATCATTTAAAACTGCTCAAACTTTTTGTACATTCATGACTTATACCGTAATAACTAAGTAAATAAATAACGAAATGAAGGATCACAGTAACATGCACATGAAAATCTAATACATTAGAGTTGGATTACAACATTGCAAAATGCCCAATTTCAATCTCTAATTGCGGCCTCCTGCTACCGCCACCTTCTTCATGATTACAGGCCGTTGCAGGCCTCGATCAGCCTCCCCAAAAAAAAAAAAAAAATTACAAGCCTCCCGCCACTTGCCTTCAATTTCCATAATGTCAAAATATCGAAATTCATAAGCAGAACAAGCTGGAATCACATATTGCTAACAATTTCACACACAAAAGAGAAACATACCAGTATAATTGACCTTGCTAGAATTGAAAGGTGGCAATATTTGTGCACATGCGTTTATGCTCTAAAAATATGATACATAATGGCAAATTGTATATATCATAAACCAATAAGTAATACATACGAGACTTGTGGGGATTGCCTTCTTCTCTTGGTTGTTATGCAATAAGCGGGAGTTTGAGATGGTGTCGGCAGAGTGAAGCTGTGGATTTCGTGGTGGCTCTTAACCATTGCAAGATACCCAATTTCAGTCTCTAATTACGCAATCAATTTTCTGTTCTTTCCCATCAATGCTAAAGAATATGTCCTGATGGCGGCGCGTTGTTGGAAGCTAGTGGGCAGAGAGAATGGGAGTTTGAATTTCTTGGCCTGGATTGGGAGAGATAGGGTCATTGAACTTAAGAAAGAACACTAAAATATAGAAATCGATTGTACAAACGAAACATTTATACTAAATAAACTGCCAAAGACTGAAGAAAGCACACAAAAATATTGAAATGAGTGGATAAACTAAAACATGATTTAAAGAAAATTACAAATTGCTTATGACTGATATCCCTTATGAGATTAAAGCCATGCTCACACCTGAGAACCAATAAAGCATATTTTGATGGAATCGAAAATCAAAATTAGTTAGGCCTCTGTACTCAGTTCTCCCATTTTCGTTGTGTATTAATTGGAGTTCTGAGAGATGAGGGAGGCTTCTAGGGTTTCGGTGAGTAGGCCGAATTTGGTGAGCATTGGTCTGGTGTCGTACCTCCTTTGGGGCCAGAGGAAAATACGGCAAGGGAGAACGAAAATGGAAGAACGAAGGTGAGAGGGGGCGTACTTGAGTCCGATCCTAACTTCTTCTTGCGTCGCTCTGTGTTTGGCCGTTGCAGTTGGGAAACCCTTGAATTGAATCGGAGTGCTTTGATTTGGCGGTGCAACGAAGGGAGAGGGCGTCGAATCAGGGCGGAAAAGTAGTTGCCGGCTAACATGTCGCTGTCGCCTGAAGTTGCCGTCGAGAGGGGTGTTGAAGAGAGAGAGAGAGAGAGAGAGGGATTAGTGTGTGTTTGACTGAGAGGAGAGGGGAGGTTAGGCAACAACTGTCTTACGTGAGAGTGGGAAAATAAATAACTGTCAATCAATCTCAATCTCAATCTCAATCTCAATCTCAGCCCTTGAATTCATTTTCCAACTTTTAATCACAGCCACTCTTTATCCCAAGTTAAGAGGCAGTTTTTTCCTCTTTGTATTGTATATTAGATTCCATAAAAATTAAAAGAAAATACCAACCAAAAGAAAATGAGTTTGAGAGTTGAACTTGGGATTAACACGTGTAAGGTAAATCTTAATCACTCGGCTAATGCACCATTTGTGCTAAATTTTACAATATACTCCCTCCGTCCCACAATAATATGTAAACTTTCTATTTTGGGCGTCCCACAATAATATCTAACTTTCCCAAAATGGAAAGGAATCTTTACTATTCCCTCCACTCATTCTCTCTCCTACATTATTTTAATACTCACATCACCATTATAATTTACTATTCTCTCCACTCATTCTCTCTCCTATTTTATTTTCACACTCACAACACTTTCAATATAATATTTCCTCCTTAATCCCCGTGCAAAACCCAAAAGTCCATAAATCTATGGGACGGAGGGAGTATAATTTTAGTTAAAACACATTATTGACAAATATAAATAAAAAATGAGATTTCACAATTAATTAATGAGACTCAAAAATATTCACAAGAATATCAACTTTAAAAAAGAAAATCAGAAAATTAAAAAAATATAAAAGACCTAATCTTTCATTATAAAATTATAAAAATATGAAGGGCCCAAAATTTTATTTAAATAAAACTATAATTGTGAAATATAATATTTGGGAAACATTTATATTTTTTTACATTATTACCCTCCGGTTAATTAACTTATTTACATAAATATCACTAGTTATATTCCTTATTTACTAAAATGTCTACCTTAGGTATTTATTTACATAAATGTTATCACACTAATGGTGCAACTATTATGGCTAAAGTATAAGACCAATTTGAAGCTTTTATAGCTAAAGTCAGGGCCGACTCTCTCTAGGTGCAAGAGGTTCCTTCGTACCGGGCCTCAAATTTTGGAGGGCCCCCATTTTTTCTAGGTCCATTAGATATATAGCTTTCAAAAAAAAATAAAATTATGTTGTGCGAAAAGTAATGATCAATGTAATAAATTATTTTAGAATTTTATTGCTTAATTTTATAAAACTTTAATCTTTATATAAAAACACTTATATATAAATATTATATTTTTTGTATTAATTTTTAAACATTAGGGGCCCAATATTCACATTTCGCACAGGGCCCCAATAATTATTGAGACGGGTCTGGCTAAAGTATAAGAACAATTTGCTTTTTATAGTTCAACAATAAAACATTTTTTCAATAAAAATTAAAAATTCCATATAACCCATAAATTAATAAGATAATTTACACATTTTTTTTACATTTTCTTAAAATATCAAAAAAAAAAAAAAATCTCATATTTTATTAATTTTGACCTCATGGTTTATCTATAAGACTAATTTTAGTCTTTTATAGATAAATTAGTTTTATAGATAAACTATGATATAAAACTATAATAACTGTTATACCTAAGGTATAAAACCAACATTACTCTTATACCTATGGCAAATTAAAAAACTCATAGAAACCCACCACTGTTCTACCCCTACCAGTCTGCTCATATACCTTAGGTATAATAATAGAATTACTCTTATACCTAAGGTATAAGAGTTAAATATTTTTTTTTCACTATTTTCACAGTTTCTTTATAAATCATAAAAAAGTCTCATGTTTTATTATCAAGTCCGCTCCTATAATTAGTATAATAATAGAATTACTCTTATACCTAAGGTATAAGAGTTAAATATTTTTTTCACTATTTTCACAGTATTACTCTTATTTCTAAAGCATATTGAAAAATCCATAGAAACCCACCGTTGTTCAAAAGACAATATTATTGTTGGGTTTTGGGATTACAAACGCAGCGGAAGAACTTAGAAATAACAATCAAAACCCTAGCCCTTAGATCTGTCTAGCATGAAGAGATTAGAAAAACATGAAATAGAATTACATACCTTGAATGCGATTTAGTTTGTCAAAATAGATCTCAAAATTCAAGCCTAGAATTTTGATGTCGAATCTTCTATCTTCCTTGTTCAACCTTGGTGATGAATCAATCAGCGGAGATCTTCGAGCCTTAGGAGATAAAGCAACCTCCCTCTAATGGTGATCCACACTCGAAGGAACCAAGAACACTTCTTGTTGGATTGCAAGATGATCCTCTTGATTATTGAATCAATATTCAATAATCAAAGCCAAAACAATGGAATAATTTGGGAGCCTTTTGATTCTTAATCAAGATCAAAATCTAGAGTTTCATAAACCTAGAACAATGATATGAGAGTGGTGGTTTATGGCTGCACAAAGGTTGTTTTTATATCACATATAAACCCCAAATCATATTAGGGTAGGATTCTTTGTCAATCAAAACCAAACCGTACAAGGAAAATGCGAAGTGGTCAAAATCAGCTAAGGGTACGACTCGTGCTCCTGGGCATGACTCGTGCCACGAGTCGTTCCAGGCAATCACGAGTGACCCAAGCCAAAAACCATTTGTGTCACGAATTGTGTCTAAAATTGCACTCGTGCTGGTTTTAGGAACGAGTCGTGCCAAAGGCATGAGTCGTGCCCACCCCACAAAGTCAATAAGTCAACGACTTTCCTTGGTGGCATCAAAACGCAGTCGTATCACTGCTCCTGTCACGACTCGTGCTCAAGGGCACGAGTCGTGCCTTTCCCCAAATTTTCCAATTTTCAGCTAATGATCAATTCGTTCTTTGTGTGTGACCCAATAGGAATTATATTATGTTGGTAGTGAGTCAAAACATGACCTCACAAGACATAAGTGGTTTCTAGCAAACCATTATATCCACCCAATTAATATAACATCAAAGCTTAATTCCTCGATAGATCAAATGTCACAATTCCTTTGTCCACGATGTCCAATTGAACATGAGTCATGGTCTATGTTAACTCATTCCGTTCAATGCTTTATCGATTCCGAATATGATGATAATCCAAATGCATTTGATCTCTATCAAATCACTTGAGTGTGGCCACACATTTCATCAATACTATTCATCGAGGGGCCCAAGAAAACATCTCTCTCAACGAGAGGGACAAATCCCATCTTGACCTATCAGTCTTCCCTACAAGAATCCAATCGTGCCAACATAGCCCTTATTGCTATCCGATTAAAGATAGTGTTAGACCATATCAAACACAATGTTCATCATGTGGAAGACGATGATAATCTCAGGTTCTAAGGATTCAATGACACGACTATAATGAGATTTAATCATGACAACAGACCATGTCATAATTCTCATAAGTAGGTCATGTCCAATACTTGTTCTTTAGCAAGTATCCATAAGTGTAATGTGCATCTCCATGCATATAATCATCATCATGATTATCCATTACCAACTTATACTAGTTGTTCACAACAACTAGGGACGCAGTTCAATATAATAAACATGTAAACATATAATGAACAAAATAAACATGCTCTATAATAAATGATAAAGATGATACAAAACGGTTCAAGTTTAAACATAATTATAGCCTAGGGCACTACACCAACAATCTCCCACTTGCACTAGGCTCCATCTATGTATCGAATACCCATGGACCTCACATGACCATCATGCTTTGCTTGTACTAGGGGCTTTATAAGCGGATCCCCAATGTTATCATCGGTTGATACTTTGCATATCTTAACGTCTCCCCGATCAATGAACTCTCGATTGAGATGTAAACGTCTAAGTATATGTTTGGATCGCTGATGTGACCTTGGTTCCTTTGCTTGCGCAATGGCACCATTATTGTCACAATAAAGTTCCACCGGATTAGTGATACTTGGACAAATTCCAAGTCACTAATGAACTTCTTGATCCAAACTGCCTCCTTAGCTACATCGGATGCCGCTATATATTCGGCCTCAGTAGTAGAATCGGCAATAGTACTTTGCTTGGAACTCTTTCAACATATCGCACCTCCGTTAAGAAAAACACAAATCCCGACTGCGATCGGAAATCATCCTTGTCGGTTTGAAAGCTAGCATCTGTGTAACCTCTTACAACAAGATCTTCTTCCATCCCTCCAAATACCAAGAACGCATCCTTAGTCCTTCTTAAGTACTTAAGGATCGTCTTGACTGCCATCCAATGGTTCTCACCAGGATCAGATTTGTAACGACCCCGAATTTTCACAACAATAATAATACTTAATTGATAATAAAATAACCTCCAACGACTACTAAAACCATAATTCAAACACTAACCATAATTTGAAATAACTTAAATGCGGATAACGGTAACAATTTCAACGACTAGTACAATCCACCAGCTCAACAAAATCTTTAAAGTCTTAAAAAGTCTCAAATAACTGCAATAACTAACTAAAGAGTCTAAAATGAATAAACTCAAACGATCCTTGAACTCCTTATGAAGTGCTCCCGAACCGTTTCACATTCTTCCTATATGAAATCTGGAAGAAAAGAAGATGAAAGGGTGAGCGAACAATGCCCAGTAAGTTCATATACATCCCATCCGGTTACTAAGGAGGAGTTGACCTGAAGGAATATCAAACGATACAAATTTCCAATAACAATCGAATACATAACAGAACACAAATTCAAAATAGTTATTTACCAAATCTCAAACCAAACGTCTTTCAAAATCTCAACGATTTCAGAAACTGAGTTGACAAATATTTTGGAGGTTCAAATGATGACAAAATCAAATCAAACTGACCCGAATGGTTTGCTTATTTAAGACTGTCCCATACCAGCCTTAACTAACTAAACCACTCACAGTTTTTTAGGAATTTCAAAGGACTGATAAATTGAACAAAGCTAACTCGAGTAATCTAATTATCTACAACTGTCCCATACCAGCCGTAGGTAATCAAATCACTCACGGACATCTTGATCACATAAGTGGTCCACTGACCTTATCAAACCAAAATCCCATAAAGGGAACAAAAGCCCACAAAGAGCACTAATACCCACAAAGGGTTTGAAATCCCACAAAGGGTACAAAGGTTGACTCCGCAGAGTCCTAAACTGTGTATCCGGAACACCCCACCACTACTACATTAAAGCGGTGAACTAAGTTTGCCCGAAGGCCAAAAATCAAATATACCCCGCCGAAGCAGGTTGTCTAACTTAGTGATCATTAATGGAGCAAAATCATATCATATCAAAACTCATTTTTATACAGAATACGAACTTTCACAATAACAATAAAATTCTGTATTTACGAAACCAAAAGAATGATTTAGCAAATGAATAACAAAAGATTAGCCAATAATGGTAAACGAGGGAGTCAAAACAAATACTGACGCTAGGTCAGCTTTTACGTATCAAAGGAACGTACATCGCCAAGAAATATGCGGAAGCCTAAATAATGAAACGGAGCGGAAATCAATAACTTAAAGATGTATAATCCCTTACCTTAGCGTTGCTTAGTACTTCCAAAAATGCTCCATGCGCACGAATCTACAATCATGCAAAGCGAAATCTCAACCTTAGGTACAATTAACTTCTATCTACTTAGTACCTTTAATCCTTTTAATCCACTTGGTTAACCTATGAGTTATTCTACTTAACTTCTTTTATGGTTAACTAATATCCTAATAATGTCACCAAAACATCCCTAGGACTTCTAGGATCAATTCCCCTTTTAAATAATTTTCTAAAGGTCTTTTGACTTTTCATTACTCTCAATAAGGTCCCTTTAAATTTTCTTATTCCCAGAAAAGTCCCTTTAGTTTTCATAATTGCAAAAAGGTCCTTTAACTTTCTATAATTACAAAGAAGTCGTTTGACTTTCAGATATTTGCAAAACAGTCCCTCAACTTTCAGGATTATTCAAAACAGTCCTTCAACTTTCAGATTTTACAAAGCAGTCCCTCGACTTTCAAAATTTACAGTTTAGTCCCTAGGCTTTTAACTAACATATTTTTAGCTTTTTAACCTTTTGTTAGATTTTTAACCAAAACACTTTTACTCAAAATCAAACCTTTTTGACACTAAAATATTTACCCAAAATAATTTTGTAAACAAGGTTTAACATCAAAAATATTAACACAACACACACTAACCCTAATTTCAATCATCATAAACCCTAGCATGCATATTAGGTCCAACCTAATTTACTTAACATGCTTTCCAACCTTAATCATTATTAGGTTTTCAATTAATCAATGATCCGATCAATATAATGTCTTTAAATTAATTCTTAATTAATCAACAATATTCATAATAAAAACCCCAATCTAATCTCAAGAGTTTCTAGGGTTTTCTAGGCTTTAAATTTAAGAACAATAATTATTAGACGAAACAAATTATTTCACCTTGGTTTTGGTTTGGCACAATGCTCCAGCTTCAAAGTCCACGGCGGTTGACTCTCTCTTTCTCTCACAGCTCCCTCAGGCCGCCTCTCCTTCTCTATTTCTTTCTTTTTGTTTTGAAAAAAAGTATAAACTATCCTAAGGTTTAGAAAAAGATTTATTTATAATTAGGGATTTTTCAATCCTAGGCCAATTAAGTTCTCTTAGCCCATTAGGTAGTTTAGCCCAATAATAACTAAAGCCCAAACACAATACAATCTTTTTATTAAAAAGGGTAATTCAAATAATTTAATTTAAGGGAACAATTTAATTATTAAACAATTTATAAAAAAATGAGTATTTATTAATTAAAGGATTTAAGATAATTAATAAAATAAATATTAAAATTTCGGGTTATTACATTCTTACCCCCTTAAAAAAAGTTTAGTCCTCTAAACTTAACATACCTGCCACTGTCCACTTTGCATCCTCATCATCTCTAGCATTCAAAGCAATCTACACTAAATACTTCAAGAATGACACTGAGGTCAAACCTAAGGCTCAAATCAAACTTATCCTCATACATCTTAAACTCCCAAAGATTTAAAGGCTCAAATAAACTTATCCTCATACATCCTAAACTCCCAAAGATCTAAAGCCAAAGCTCTGATACCAACTGTAACGACCCCGAATTTCCACAACAATAATAATACTTAATTGATAATAAAATAACCTCCAACGGCTAATAAAATCATAATTCAAACACTAACCACAATTTGAAATAACTTAAATGCGGATAACGGTAACAATTTCAACGGCTAGTACAATCCACTAGCTCAACAAAATCCTTAAAGTCTTACAAAGTCTCAAATAACTGCAATAACTAACTAAAGACTCTAAAATGAATAAACTCAAACGATCCTTGAACTCCTTATGAAGTGCTTCCGAACCGTTTCACATTCTTCCTATATGAAATCTGGAAGAAAAGAAGATGACCCATCCGGTTACTAAGGAGGAGTTGACCTGAAGGAATATCAATCGATACAAATTTCCAATAACAATCGAATACATAACAGAACACAAATTCAAAATAGTTATTTACCAAATCTCAAATCAAATGTCTTTCAAAATCTCAACGGTTTCACAAACTGAGTTGACAAATATTTTGGAGGTTCAAATGATGACAAAATCGAATCAAACTGACCCGAATGGTTTACTTATTTAAGACTGTCCCATACCAGCCTCAACTAACTAAACCACTCACAAATTTTTAGGAATTTCAAAGAACTGATAAGCTGAACAAAGCTAACTCGAGTAATCTAATTATCTACAACTGTCCCATACCAGCCGTAGGTAATCAAATCACTCACGGACATGTTGATCACATAAGTGGTCCACTGACCTTATCAAACCAAAATCCCATAAAGGGAACAAAAGCCCACAAAGAGCACTAATATCCACAAAGGGTTCAAAATTCCACAAAGGGCACAAAGGTTGACTCCGCAGAGTCCTAAACTGTGTATCCGGAACACCCCACCACTACTACATTGAAGCGGTGAACTAAGTTTGCCCGAAGGCCAAAAATCAAATATACCCCGCCGAAGCAGGTTGTCTAACTTAGTGATCATTAATGGAACAAAATCATATCATATCAAAACTCATTTTTATACAGAATACGAACTTTCACAATAACAATAAAATTCTGTATTTACGAAACCAAAAGAATGATTTAGCAAATGAATAACAAAATATTAGCCAATAACGGTAAACGAGGGAGTCAAAACAAATACTGACGCGAGGTCAGCTTTTACGTATCAAAGGAACGTACATCGCCAAGAAATATGCGGAATCCTAAATAATGAAACGGAGCGGAAATCAATTAACTTAAAGATGTATAATCCCTTACCTTAGCGTTGCTTAGTACTTTAAAAAATGCTCCATGCGCACGAATCTACAATCATGCAAAGCGAAATTTCAACCTTAGGTACAATTAACTTCTATCTACTTAGTACCTTTAATCCTTTTAATCCACTTGGTTAACCTATGAGTTATTCTACTTAACTCCTTTTTATGGTTAACTAATATCCTAATAATGTCACCAAAACATCCCTAGGGTTTCTAGGATCAATTCCCCTTTTAAATAATTTTCTAAAGGTCTTTTGACTTTTCATTACTCTCAATAATGTCCCTTTAAATTTTCTTATTCCTAGAAAAGTCCCATTAGTTTTCATAATTGCAAAAAGGTCCTTTAACTTTCTATAATTACAAAGAAGTCGTTTGACTTTCAGATATTTGCAAAACAGTCCTTCAACTTTCAGGATTTTTCAAAACAATCCTTCAACTTTCAGATTTTACAAAGCACTCCCTCGACTTTCAAAATTTACAGTTTAGTCCCTAGGCAACAAACAGATTTTCAGCTTTTTAACCTTTTGTTAGATTTTTAACCAAAACACTTTTACTCAAAATCAAACCTTTTTGACACTAAAATATTTACCCAAAACAATTTTGTAAACAAGATTTAACATCAAAAATATTAACACAACACACACTAACCCTAATTTCAATCATCATAAACCCTAGCATGCATATTAGGTCCAACCTAATTTACTTAACATGCTTTCCAACCTTAATCAATATTAGGTTTTCAATTAATCAATGATCCGATCAATATAATGTCCTTAAATTAATTCTTAATTAATCAACAATATTCATAATAAAAACCCCAATCTAATCTCAAGAGTTTCTATGATTTTCTAGGCTTTAAATTTAAGAACAATAATTATTAGACGAAACAAATTACTTCACCTTGGTTTTGGTTTGGCACAATGCTCTAGCTTCAAAGTCCACGGCGGTTGACTCTCTCTTTCTCTCACAGCTCCCTCAGGCCGCCTCTCCTTCTCTATTTCTTTCTTTTTGTTTTGAAAAAAAGTATAAACTACCCTAAGATTTAGAAAAAGATGTATTTATAATTAGAAATTTTTCAATCCTAGGCCAATTAAGTTCTCTTAGCCCATTAGGTAGTTTAGCCCAATAATAACTAAAGCCCAAACACAATCCAATCTTTTTATTAAAAAGGATAATTCAAATAATTTAATTTAAGGGAACAATTTAATTATTAAACAATTTATAAAAAAATGAGTATTTATTAATTAAAGGATTTAAGATAATTAATAAAATAAATATTAAAATTTTGGGTTATTACATTCTTACCCCCTTAAAAGAAGTTTAGTCCTCTAAACTTAACATACCTGCCACTGTCCACTTTGCATTCTCATCATCTCTAGCATTCATAGCAATCTACACTAAATACTTCAAGAATGACACTGAGGTCAAACCTAAGGCTCAAATCAAACTTATCCTCATACATCTTAAACTCTTAAAGATCTAAAGGCTCAAATCAAACTTATCCTCATACATCCTAAACTCCCAAAGATCTAAAGCCAAAGCTCTGATACCAACTGTAACGACCCCGAATTTCCACAACAATAATAATACTTAATTGATAATAAAATAACCTCCAACGGCTACTAAAACCATAATTCAAACACTAACCACAATTTGAAATAACTTAAATGCGGATAATGGTAACAATTTCAACGGCTAGTACAATCCACTAGCTCAATAAAATCCTTAAAGTCTTACAAAGTCTCAAATAACTGCGATAACTAACTAAAGAGTCTAAAATGAATAAACTCAAATGATCCTTGAACTCCTTATGAAGTGCTCCTGAACCGTTTCACATTCTTTCTATATGAAATCTGGAAGAAAAGAAGATGACCCATCCGGTTACTAAGGAGGAGTTGACCTGAAGGAATATCAAACGATACAAATTTCCAATAACAATCGAATACATGACAGAACACAAATTCAAAATAGTTATTTACCAAATCTCAAACCAAATATCTTTCAAAATCTCAACGGTTTCACAAACTGAGTTGACAAATATTTTGGAGGTTCAAATGATGACTAAATCGAATCAAACTGACCCGAATGGTTTACTTATTTAAGACTATCCCATACCAGCCTTAACTAACTAAACAACTCACAGATTTTTAGAAATTTCAAAGGATTGATAAGCTGAACAAAGCTAACTTGAGTAATCTAATTATCTACAACTGTCCCATACCAGCCATAGGTAATCAAATCACTCACAGACATCATGATCACATAAGTGGTCCACTGACCTTATCAAACCAAAATCTCATAAAGGGAACAAAAGTCCACAAAGAGCACTAATACCCACAAAGGGTTCGAAATCCCACAAAGGGCATAAAGGTTGACTCCGTAGAGTCCTAAACTGTGTACCCGGAACACCCCACCACTACTACATTGAAGCGGTGAACTAAGTTTGCCCGAAGGCCAAAAATCAAATATACCCCGCCGAAGCAGGTTGTCTAACTTAGTGATCATTAATGGAACAAAATCATATCATATCAAAACTCTTTTTTATACAGAATACGAACTTTCACAATAACAATAAAATTCTGTATTTACGAAACCAAAAGAATGATTTAGCAAATGAATAACAAAAGATTAGACAATAACAGTAAACGAGGGAGTCAAAACAAATACTGACGCGAGGTCAGTTTTTACGTATCAAAGGAACGTACATCGCCAAGAAATATGCGGAAGCCTAAATAATGAAACGGAGCGGAAATCAATTAACTTAAAAATGTATAATCCCTTACCTTAGCGTTGCTTAGTACTTTAAAAAATGCTCCATGTGCACGAATCTACAACCATGCAAAGCGAAATTTCAACCTTAGGTACAATTAACTTCTATCTACTTAGTACTTTTAATCCTTTTAATCTACTTGGTTAACCTATGAGTTATTCTACTTAACTCCTTTTTATGGTTAACTAATATCCTAATAATGTCACCAAAACATCCCTAGGGTTTCTAGGATCAATTCCCCTTTTAAATAATTTTCTAAAGGTCTTTTGACTTTTCATTACTCTCAATAAGGTCCCTTTAAATTTTCTTATTCCCAGAAAAGTCCCTTTAGTTTTCATAATTGCAAAAAGGTCCTTTAACTTTCTATAATTACAAAGAAGTCGTTTGATTTTCAGATATTTGCAAAACAGTCCCTCAACTTTCAGGATTTTTCAAAACAGTCCTTCAACTTTCAGATTTTACAAAGCAGTCCCTCGACTTTCAAAATTTACAGTTTAGTCCCTAGGCTTTTAACAAACAGATTTTCAGCTTTTTAACCTTTTGTTAGCTTTTTAACCAAAACACTTTTACTCAAAATCAAACCTTTTTGACACTAAAATATTTACCCAAAACAATTTTGTAAACAAGTTTTAACATCAAAAATATTAACACAACACACACTAACCCTAATTTCAATTATCATAAACCCTAGCATGCATATTAGGTCCAACCTAATTTACTTAACATGATTTCCAACCTTAATCGATATTACGTTTTCAATTAATCAATGATCCGATCAATATAATGTCCTTAAATTAATTCTTAATCAATCAACAATATTCATAATAAAAACCCCAATCTAATCTCAAGAGTTTCTAGGGTTTTCTAGGCTTTAAATTTAAGAACAATAATTATTAGACGAAACAAATTACTTCACCTTGGTTTTGGTTTGGCACAATGCTCCAGCTTCAAAGTCCACGACGGTTGACTCTCTCTTTCTCTCACAGCTCCCTCAGGCCGCCTCTCCTTCTCTATTTCTTTCTTTTTGTTTTGAAAAAAAAGTATAAACTACCCTAAGGTTTAGAAAAAGATGTATTTATAATTAGGGATTTTTCAATCCTAGGCCAATTAAGTTCTCTTAGCCCATTAGGTAGTTTAGCCCAATAATAACTAAAGCCCAAACACAATCCAATCTTTTTATTAAAAAGGGTAATTCAAATAATTTAATTTAAGGGAACAATTTAATTATTAAACAATTTATAAAAAAATGAGTATTTATTAATTAAAGGATTTAAGATAATTAATAAAAGAAATATTAAAATTTTGGGTTATTACAAGATTGGTATCGACTCGTCATGGTCAAAGCATACGAGACGTCGGGTCTAATACAAATCATAGCGTACATGATAGATCCAATAGACGAAGCGTAAGGAACTTCATTCATCCTCTTTCGCTCAACAGTTGTCTTAGGACACTGCGTCTTGATAAGAGTAACACCATGACCCATTGGCAAGTTGTCTCTCTTAGAATTTTCCATTTTGAATCTTTTAAGAACCTTTTCAATGTAGGTACTTTGACTCAAACCAATTATCCTCTTAGATTTATCTCTATAGATCTTGATACCAAGGATGTAAGCGGCTTCGCCCATATCTTTCATTGAGAAACATTTCCCTAACCAAGACTTGACAGTCTGAAGCGCAGGAATGTCGTTTTCAATGAGTAAGATATCATCGACAAACAATAAGAGAAATAGTACTATGCTCCCACTCATGTATACACAAGGTTCATCTTTGTTCTTGACAAAACCAAACTCTTTGATTTTCTTGTCAAAATGAAGATTCCAACTCCTAGAAGCTTGCTTCAATCCATAAATGGATCTTTGCAACTTGCACACCTTGTTAGAATTTCTTGGATCGACAAAATCTTTGGGTTGTCTCATATACACATCCTCAAGCAGTTTTCCATCAATGAAAGCGGTTTTGACATCCATTTGCCATATCTCATAGTTATAATACGCATCTTTGGCAATTAAAATTCTAACAGACTTAAGCATGGCAACAGGCGAGAAGGTTTCAACATAGTCAACACCATGAGTTTGCCTATATCCCTTTGCTACAAGCCTAGCCTTATAAGTATGCACCTTCCCATTCATGTCAGTATTCTTCTTGAAGACCCATTTGCACCCTATGGTTTTTACACCTTCGAGTGGCTCAATCTAGTTCCAAACTTGATTATCTGACATGGATTGCAATTCGGATTTCATGGCTTCTAACCATTTATTCGAATCGGGATCGGACATCGCCTCTTGATAGGAAGTAGGTTCGTCATTCTCAATGACTTCCACTTCATTACTTTCCGACACGAGAAACCCATATCTCTCGGGTGCGGATCGTAACCTATCCGATCTACGATGGACTTGTGGATCTTGAACCGGTTCCACAACTTCTTGTGGACTTGGTTCAGTCTCTACTATCGGTTCCATGTTATTTTCGGGTTCTTGAATTTCTTCAAGATCAACTTTACTCCCACTAGATGCTTTATTGAGAAACTGTTTTTCAAGAAAGGTATCATATTGAGCAACAAACACTTTGTTCTCAACGCGGTTGTATAAGTAATACCCTTTGGTTTCCTTAGGGTAACCAAAGAAAATAACCTTGTCAGATTTAGGTTCTAACTTATCAGAGACAAGTCTCTTCAAATAAGCTTCGCAAACCCAAATCTTCATGAAAGACAAACTAGGTTTTTTTCCATGCCACATCTCATGTGGGGTTTTAGGAGCCGATTTAGTAGGGACTCTGTTCAGTGTGAATGCAGCAGTCTCTAATGCATGTCCCCAAAAGGATATAGGAAGGTCTACTTGACTCATCATCAAACGAACCATATCTAATAGGGTTCTATTTCTCCTCTCGGAAACATCATTCCATTGTGGCGTTCCGAGTGGAGTCAACTCTGAAACAATTCCACAGTTTTTGAGATGATTGTCAAACTCTTGGCTCAAATATTCTCCACCATGATCAGATCGAAGAGCTTTAATAGTTTTTCCAAGTTGAATTTGTACTTCATTTTGAAATGTTCTAAACATCTCAAACGATTCAATTTTGAACTTCATCAGATAGGCATAGCCATATCTAGATAAGTCATCGGTGAATGTAATGAAAGACCGAAATCCTCCCCTAGCAATGCTGCTCATTGGTCCGCATACACTAGTATGTATTAAGCCCAATAAGTCACTAGCCCTTTCACTACTCTTAGTGTAGGGTGGTTTGGTCATTTTGCTCAATAAACAAGATTCGCATATCTCATATGATTCATAATCATCTGAGTCTAACATTCCATCTTTGTGGAGTTTAGAGATGCGTTTCTCGTTTATATGACCAAGCCGGCATTGCCACATGAACGAGTTATTCACGTCATTCGGTTTAGACTTATTGTCCACATGATAAACATTTTCAACACTATTTTGTTTCTCATCAACATCAAGAACATAAAGGCCATTAAATGAATTTGAAATACCATAAAGCATATCATTTAAATAAATCTAAAACTTCTTATTCTTAATAAGAAAATTATATCCTTCATTATCCAAACAAGAAACTGAAATAATATTCCTACCCAAATCTGGAACATAGTAACAATTGTTCAAAACAAGTACTAAGCCACTAGGTAAAGTTACATCATATGTCCCTACGGCTAATGCAGCAACTCTTTCTCCATTTCCCACACGTAGGTCAACTTCACCTTGTTTGAGTAACTTTCTATTCCTTAGTCCCTGCACATTTAAACAAATGTAAGATCCACATCCGGTATCTAATACCCATGAACTAGAAATAGAAAGGAAAATATCTATCATATAGATACCTGAATCAGAAGCAATTGCGTTGCCCTTCTTCGCCTTTAGGCCTTCCTTGTAAGCCTTGCAGTTGCGCTTCTAATGACCAACCTCTTGGCAATGGTAGCAAACCGCATCCTTTTGAGACACTTTGGGAGCCTCTGCGGCAATGACAACTTTTGCCTTAGGTTTAGCAACACTTGCTTTACCTTTGGGATCTTTCTTGAACCCTTTGCCTTTGTTAACCATTAACACAGTATCGGTTCGGGGCTTCTTGATATTCTTCTCTGCGGTCTTAAGCATCGCATGCAATTCCGAGAGATTCTTATCCATGTCAGTCATGTGATAGTGCATAATAAAATGACCATAACTTTCAGGCAATAAATTTAATATCAAATCCGTGGCGAGTTCCAAACTCATCGGATTACCAAGCCTTTCGAGACGCTCAATGTGACTCTTCATCTTAAGGACATGAGCTCCCACCAATTGCCCCTCCTGCATCTTGCATGCAGTTAGGGCCTTTACCACATCAAACCGCTCATTTCTTGCTTGCACTTAGAACATTTCCTTTAAGCGCTCCGCAAGATCAAATGCTGTCTCTATGTGCTCAAGGTCCTTCTGAAGAGCCTTAGACATAGTGGCAAGTATAAGGCATCCAACATCTGTAGAATCATCATTATGTTTCTTATGTGCATCCCTATCTGCCCTAGAAGCATTTGTAGTAGGTTGAGGTGGAATGGGTTCATCGAGAACGTACAATTTCTTCTCTTTCCTTATAACAATTCTAAGGCTTCTAATCCAATCAAAATAATTTGTACCACTCTCTTCAAGCTTGTCCTTCTCAAGGACTGATCGCAGTGACAGGGTTGGTTATTGTGATTAGCCATTCTACAATAAAATATGCAAACAATATAAGCATATATCAATATCAACACATTTATCATCTAAGAGCAAATAATGTATTTCATAAATACTCCCACTAAATTATACACCTTCTAATACAAACATGTATCATATAATCATAGTAGGCTAAGATCCATATTTCACTTGATTTTGGTTTAACTGAGTGTGAATACCCCGTCCCGATGCAACGCGCATTCGGAAGTTTGAAATAAATAATCATATAAATGTCGGATCGAAATGGGATATTCATTTAGTGACACTCGCTTTAAACCATATTAAAGTATTAGTTTAATTTTGAGAGTCACCACGCCACTTTGATATAGCCCAAAGCTTTGAAAAAAGGCTAAACATGTAATTGGGTTCGGGGGTCAAGTTACAACAGAAGAAGAAACGCTATCACTCCTATTGCCCGACGGATCGGTCTTTCTAGCATGTGGGGTGTTGGTTGTGTGCGGTGTTTACAGGAATAGATAGAAGAAATGGGATCATGCATAAGGAGGAGGGGAGAGAAAGAATTAATTGATGATCACACCCTAGAACCTTTGAGTTAGGCCCTCGGAAGGTGCACTAATCAACGTTCATCCTTGGGGGATTGTTGATCATGGGATAATTATAACTAAGGTGGAAAGTAAGAAATAGTTCCTAGATCCATTGGGTTTCTTGGGCGAAACCCTAGATCATCCTCGGCTATTGCATATTTAAATATATTAAAACAGTCCTAAATCTAGCATAAAGGAACAATGAAAATATAATAAACATGCAAATATAATAAAGAACAAAAAATATTAAAAAGAGTCTTACCAATTGTAGCAAGACTTTGGGGTCGAATCTAGGGCGATTCGAAGAGAGTAGGAAGAACTGTGGGTAAAACAAGAGTAGTCTCGTTTCTCCCGAGTGAATTGTGTGTTGAATATGGGAGCCGGGCACACTTATTTATAGTGCTTCGGTACTTGGGCTGGGCCAGCTGAAGGGTCGATCGGCCTTATTTTAAAGGGTCGATCGGCACAAAAGATAGGGTCGATCGGCACAATGATCTTGGGTTCGATCGGCACAAAATAAGAGGTTCGATCGGCCATACAATGGCTGAAGGGCCGATCGGCACTTTGCTTGGCGTACTTTCCACGAAGGCAAATGACGGCGGGGTACGGACGAAGGGATTTTAGGGATTTTTAGGGTTTCCAATTAATTAAACCGGGCCAGACATTAAGAATGCCTTTTTTCGGACCGGGTACTAACAGTAGCCCCTCGACGACGCTTCTTGTAAGACAAGTGGGGTCGACGATAGAAAAATAGGATCCGTCCTGAAAAAAGGGATTTCAGGAGGTAAGAAAATGATCTTGCGGATATGAGGTTTGGACTCGAGCTGAGTCGCAAAAGGATGACCAGGTAGGTCGAGCGGCTGGACCCACGTCGGGCTACCTACGTATCCCAAAAGGAATCAAGCCAAGTCGTAGTTCGAAAGAGTGGGCGTTTAGTACCCGAGAATGGCGGACGTGCAACGTCTCAAACCAAAGATGCGATTTGTGTGGGAATCACCCGGAAATATGTGACTGTATGAGAGTCACTGGAATGTAACTGTGCGGGAATCACCCAAAAATTTTGTGAGAGTTTGACTTCTGCGGGAGTCACCCCAAAATTGTGATTTTGACTTCTGCGGGAGTCACCCCAAAAATTGTGATTTTGACTTCTGCGGGAGTCACCCCAAAATTGTGATTTTGACTTCTGTGGGAGTCACCCCAAAAATTGTGATTTTGACTTCTGCGGGAGTCACCCCAAAAATTGTGATTTTGACTTCTGCGGGAGTCACCCCAAAATTGTGATTTTGACTTCTGCGGGAGTCACCCCCAAAATTTAGAAATTTGACTCTGTGGGAGTCACCCCGAAAAAATAGAAATTTTGACTGTGAGGGAGTCACCCCGAAATAATTATAAATGATAAAGCAAAAGGATTTTGGAAAGAATTTATTTTGAAAACGGAGGTTTTTTTGAAAAATGGGGGTTTTTTGAAAAAAGGGGGATTTTTTGAAAAAGGGGGAGGTTATTTAATAACCTGGTCAACCGATGTGACCGAGGGGACGCGTGTCAGGCGGAGAGGTGAAGGGCCGATCGGACCTTCCGTCTGATTGGTTGAATACGATGGACGCGGATCCGCGTCGCTGAGGTGAAATCCTGGCCGTTCGATGGCCCCTGAAGAAACACAAACTAATGGGCTGATCGGCCCTTCACTCCCATTGGCCAGAAATTTCGGTCGATCGGCCTTAAAAGACGCCACCTTCCCTTCTCTTTTCACGTTTTTTTCTAAAGCTTTTTCTTGCCGGAAAACTTCTTGAGTTCCATTGATTTGTGCCGAGTTGTGCTAAGGTCTTGCTTGCCATGGATCCCGATGTTGCTGCTTTGGAGCTCTTGCTCAACCGATCGGAGAATCCTTCGTTGGGCTCGTACGGTGGTGATTTTCATGGCTATGGCGGAGGAGTTTCTGCTAGTGGTTATGGTGGAGGAGGGAGCCATGATTCTGGTAGTGTTAGGGGCGGTTATGGCCAAATGGGTGGAGGCTTTGATGGTGGTTATGGGGGTTATGGAGGTGGTGATGATGGTGGTTATGGGGGCGGTTTTGATGGTGGACACGGTGGTGGACAGGGCGGTAATGGTGGCAGCAGCCATGGTGGAAATGGCGGCGGACACGGCGGTCCTGGTGGCGGCGATGGCGGCGGACACGGCGGTCCTGGTGGCGGCAATGGTGATAGTGGTGATGATGATGAAGGGGAAGGCGATCCTAACGCCGGGGAGAGCGATAGGAGTGATGTTGGTGGGGGCGTTGAGGCTCGGAGGCGGCGGGCTTCGCGCAATTATCGGCCCTCGAGATTGCACTTTATGTTGTACAACCAGTCCGATTTCTATGCGGGCTTGACTTATCACGGATCCACCGGTCTTCGTTCCCGCGTCGGGATGAAGGTAAAGAACTTTTATTTTAACAACAAAATATTTTATGCATGTACAAAATATTTATTATTTTAAAAATGCGAGTAATGACACGTACCTTTGCTGTGTTTACCTGTTAGGGGAAGAAGATGAAGGGACGGAGCTCCCTTAGAGCGGTTGGTGAGTTGTGGGCACTTCTGCCGGCTGGTGAGGGTAGTCCTCGTGAGAGGGTACGGAGCTTGGGGTTGGGCCCCTTTTTTGACATGGTCTCGCTGATGGTCCATACTAGGAAGTGTACGGCAGTGGTGAAGGCGTGTCGGGAGTTTTGGTGGGACACGACGCACACTTTTCATTTGAGCTGGGGTGAGGCCACGATCACTCCCACAGACTTTGCCGTCCTTACCGGATTGAGATTTACGGACATAGCACTGCCCTTTGATGAGACCCTTCATTCTGATAAGGCTCGGTAGATTCAGCTGTTTGGCGCTAGCGTAGGCTCGAGCAGAAATTTCGGTGTAGACGCGGGGAGGCTGTATAAGCTGTCATGGCCGCCATTGATCGGTCTGAGTTGGCCAGTATGGGTTGGACGCGCTCGTCCGAGGATTTCTTTGGTACGGTCTTTCAGTGGCCCTTTTTCCCAACTCGGGCCCAGTATGAAGATTCTCCTTGTTGGGTGCTTTGTCTGACTTGAGCTTAGTGCGGGACATCTCCTGGGGAGGGGCCGGCTTGGCTGAGCTGTACCGGGCTCTTGATACTGTTTCGAGGTCCAACACCTCTTCTTTTGATGCCTTTCAGTTTGTTCTGGAGGTATGCCTACTTTCATCACTTTTACTGTCTTTTTTCTTGTTACTTGTCTTTCTGTCTTTGTAAATATCCGTCCTTCGTGTCTTTTGCAGGCCTGGGTTTATGAGATTTTCGGTGTTGCGCCGTTCACTTTACGGGACCAGACTCGGGATGTGCCCGTTTTGCGGTACTGGAGGAAGGAAAATCGGATTGAGGGGTATCCGAAGACGGTTCGTGAATCCGATTTGAGGGCCGTTCTTGATGGTCCTAGTAGGCCCGAGTTCTTACTCTACCCTTGGACACCTGAGGCCTCTGAGACAGTTGGCGTTGTTCGAGATGTGACTGCTTCCCGCAGATTGCTGGTCGGGCTGCTTGCTGATGAGATGTATTTAGGTGAGCGGGTGTCGAGGCAGCACTATGCGTGGGCTCCGCTTTATGTGCCCCAACATCCTCCGAGGAACATGTGGTGTCCGAACCGGTTGCCTAGGAGGGATGAGTATCTGTTTGGGGTCCCTGCTCATCAGTTCCAGCTTGGTATGGACTATGCGGATTTTGTGGCGCTTTATCTGAGATCACCGCAGGTGGTGAGGCGGGCTGCTGCGGCTGTCGAGGCTGCTGGTATGGGAGCGAGGGTCGGTTATTCCGAGCCGATGGGTGCTGCACCTCCCGAGATAGTGGATATGCCTCCATTTCCTGATCATTTCATTGTGCATATGGCCGACGGGGAGGTGCGGGTAGACTTGGCACCTACAGAGGCCGATGAGGTGGAGGGTGCTCAGCTTCCTCCCGGCGGTGCTGGCGGGGTATGCCTCTTACTATTCCTCTTCATTCATTGATTATTTCAGCTGTGATGTAACTATCGCGCTTGATTTTCGCAGGTTACCCGGGAGTCTTACGCACGGGCTGTGAGGCAGACCAACATTCTGACCCGTCTGCTGAGGAGTGCAGGGTCGACATTTTCCTGCCAATCCCGGAGATCAGTGGATGTGGATCCGGCGCAGTGGAGACAGCGCTTTCATGGTGATGGTAGCTCGACATCCGGATTTTCCCGAGGTCGTGCCTCGACCTCCCGTCGGGGCCATTAGGACTTTTTCATTTCGTAGTACCTGTAGTAAAAAAGGAGCATGCAGACTCTATTTTTATGCTGACTCACTCATGTATGCAACTGATTTATGTACTAGTCTATGGATTTAATATATAAAAGTTAGCACCTTCTATTTATGTACATTTTCTATTTTTGGACATTATCTATTTTTGTACACTGCATTGAGGATAATATTGTAATAAAATAAAACAAAATAAAACTAAAACTAAAAAGTAATAAAAAGGTGGGGCCTTGGAATCCTTGGGCTGCTTGAAGCTGTGCCGTACTTGGGGAAGCCAAAGGGTCGATCGACCTTAATTTAAAGGTCCGATCGGCCCAAAATTAAAGGTCCGATCGGCCTTATGCTGAAAGGCGGCGGTTGTTTCTGAGCAATGGGCCGATCGGCCCAACACTCTCCTTTTCCTGCACGGATTCCTTATTTGTCCTTTTCTGTATGGAATCCCATACCAAAACCTATATAACACCCTTGCAGCCGACGGTATACGCACACTTTTCTTCTTTTCTTTGTCTCTTTCGCTGCTATTGCTCTCTTCCCTTGCCGTGAATCAACAACACAATGAATTCCCACCCTTCTGTTTTGATGGAGAAGCAAAGCAATTTTGAGAGTGATTTGGCCGTTTGGGTATCTAAGGTACCTCGCTCCGTTCGTCATGCCTTTGACAAACGCTTTGGGGTAAAGTGTATTTGGTCCCTTTTGCCCATGCATCCCAACTGGAATCTCCTACATGCTGCGGCTGCTTTTTGGGACGAATCTAATCACGTCTTCAACTTTTCTTACAACGAGATTACACCCACCTATGAGGATTTTCTTGCTTTGTGCGGAGGGGAAGATGTCAGTTTGATAGCAGTTCCTCAGGATCGAGTTCCGTTGGTGACAAGGGTGGCTAAATTTCTTCGTGTTCCCACGGCTGTGGCTAGGGGCTTGGTTGAGGGTGTAGACATAGATATTTGTGTTTTGCCGGGGAGGTTTGCTCATGGTGATGACTTTGACTCGGATTTTGCTTTGGATTGCCTGGCCCTCTGCTTATTTTCCAAGGTTCTGTTTTCTCCTTATGTGGGGGTAGCTACCAGTGGTTGCCTGGATATGGTTGATCAGGCCCATTCTAGGAGGAGCATTGTTCCGGTTCTCTTGGGCGAGACACTTCATGGTATATCTCAGATAGCTAGGGGTGCTCCACTTATGACTAGGGGCAGTGCCAAACTACTGACCACATGGCTTGAGGATCGACTTTTTGTTCTAGAGATTCCCCCTTCGAGTGTCAAGCCTTGGTTTCACGGTTGCAGGAGGAAGGTTGATCCGCTTTCTGTCTTATCAGAGCGGGAGTGGAAGATGTACTTGGCGGAGGTGGATACCGACAGGATTCATTGGCGAGTACAGCATTGGGGTCTCTCCTTTATCCGGAGCCTTCAGCTTGGGCAATGCTTGATTCGTGTACCAGCTTTTGAGACCACCGCTTTTTACTATGCGGAGCGGGTACTTCGTCAGTATGGCATGGAGCAGATCCGTCCTCAAACTTGGGGAACTTCGAGTTTGATGATTACGCGAAGGTTCTTCCAATGGACATTGGTGTTTCAGTTTTGATGGTAAGCTTATGGAGTTCTCATGGGATGCCACGAGTTTATCTTGCGCAGCGGACCCTTAGCACTCATTTGTCACACGCTTATTTGACATGGTATGAAGAAAACTTGGGACCGATGAGGGAGATTTTATATAACTTGAGTCGGAGATTGATTCCTAACATATCTTCGAGCCGTTTTCTCAGAGACAGGGAAGCTTTGGGGATCTCTTTAGACACAGTGGAGGAGCATCCTCCCAAGAAGATTGAGCGGAAGTTGAAGGGCAAGGCGATCGAGGCGGTTCCCCCATTGAAGAAGAAGCATTCGCCTTACTTTAAGAGAGAGAGCAAGAAGAAACCGACTCGACGAGCCGCCAAGAAGAAGAAGGACGGAGATGAGGGGCCTAGTGCCAAGGAGTAGACCTATATGTCCGAGTATCCACCCACAGTCACATGCAGACACATTAGCTATTTATTTTGTCTTTTAATTTTTTTAGTTTCTTTTGCAAGTTATGTGGTCATTAGTATAGTCGAGCTTAGACTCATCAAATAAGTGTAATCATGCATTGATTGTGGGAATGAAAAAGTTTATTTCTTTAATAAAAACAGACTGGATTTTTATTTATTTTTTGGACCGCGCCGATTAAGGCTGCCTACGTTCCCCTTTTACAATGAGAACCAAGGGGCTCAGGTCGTCGTAGTTCACTTTCGTCAAATTTTTTTTTTATTTTGTTTGTTTGCTCTAACTTTTGCCTAGACCGCCCTTTACGGGTTTTCAATCTAGCGAGCTGATGGAGGAAAACTCCCTCTTGTAATAAAAATACCGAGCAAGTGTACTCACTACCGGTGTAGCAGTATGCAATTGCAGGGGTCGAATCCACAGAGACTCGTTGGTAAACAAATAAAGTGAAAGCAGTGAATTTTAGTAGCCAAAGTTTATAATTTTGATTTGAAACTAAGAGCATAAAATAAATAACTAAAACTAACTAAGCGAGAAAACAGATTATGAGCAGAGATTCGTAGATTGGATTTCACTTTACCATCATTCTATGCAGAATTTTACTTATAAAACATTAACTCAACTTCTAGGGTTCATTCACTTTAGCTAGGATCGATACGGTTAGGTGGCCGGATTACAATCCTAAATATTCTCTTAATATTGTAAATTCTATTACGGTTCCATAATATGCCAAGAATACATTAAGAACACAAGAATATGAAAACCTAATTTTAATCGATTTCTATTACGGCCCCGATTAAAGTTATTCAATTAATAATGGTCTATGTATCAAAATCCCAAATTAATGGCGAATTCGATACCCAATTATTCAAAGATGAGTTCGTATCTTAACATACGTCTCAAATCTAAGAACAAGAATTTAAAATCTATTAATGAACTAGAAGGAATCAAATAGAAAGAATTAAAATATTAATGCATAGAAATTCGGTAAAGATCAAAACAATCTACAAATCTAAAGAATTTAGCTACTCATAATTTACAAATAATAAAAACCTGGATTGATGAATAAATATTCTTCTTCTTCAATGGAATTGTCAAAAGAAAAGAAAAATAATAAATATGATATGATAAAATCCCCTTTTCTTTACGTGGCTGCTGTGATTTTATAGGAGGAATAGGGTGAAACTGTGATCCACGGCTGAGAAAGTACAAGAATGCCCCTGATTAATACGTGATTTTTGTTCTTTGAAGAGGCTTGAGCGCGGCCGCCCTCGTTGACACCGCGTCCGCCCTAGTTGGCCGTAAGTTGGCCGAGACTTTTCTTGTTGTGGCGCGGCCGCTCTTGCAGGATAGCGCGGTCGCCCTTGGTTGCAGTGGGTTTCACCTCATTTCCCAAGCCTTGGCCCAAGCAGCCCCTCCTTTGGCCCCAAATGGCCCAACTTGGCCGGCCACATACCAGCTTGTCCTCGGCCATATACCAGCCGTGGCTCCAATTGCTAGGCCTGTGTTTAGTATCAATTGTTATTCGTTTCGTCTCACAATTTTGCAGTCGCACTTTGACCACTTTAATGACTTCTTCTACGCTTCGCTCTTTGAGATTTTATTTTTCATTTAATCCCACGAATTTTTAGAAATCAAATTCGTCCAAAAATTCCATATTCCCAGTTCAGTCCCTGAATTTTCCAATATTTTCAATTTAGTCCAAAAGCTTCCAAATGCCAGTTTAGTCCTTGAGCTCATAATTTCAGTTTTTTTTCTTCTCTGCTCCGCTCCACTTTATTCCTTTTGCACTTTTTAGCCATAAAATGCACTTTTGATCAGCTCTATACCCTGTACTCATAAAATACTCACAAACCACATCAAATATACATAAAACTCGGGAATCAAACACAAAGAAAGCCTAAAAGTGCATCATTTGGATGGGTAAATACACATCCATCAAACACCCACAAACTAACCTTTTGCTCGTCCCGAGTAAAACAAAACTAAAAGAAGTAAAATAAAACTACTCTAAATACTAATAATAAAATATTAAAAAAAAACAAAATAATATTTTTGGGATGTTCTATCACAGATGATTCATTGGCCATACAAGTCTCAGATTCTCACCAACACACATAATCAACAAGTATCACCACAGTAATGGAATTACAATCACATTGAAGCATAAAACTCACAATTTTCCACCGCGGCCTGAATGATGAATGAATTATGGGAGGTCACTGCCAGCAACCTAAGATTGTTTATGGATTCACTAAGCGATGCTCTAAATCAATATGTTATAGATATTACAACCCAAAAAGGACACGCATATGCATATTTACACGATTGTCAACCCGGTTACTCGATATTGAAAGAATAATATGGCTCAAAAGTTAAGGTGCGAAAGATCGCAGGGCTAGGTTCATGGTTACAAATGAAGGCAAGGACATACGAAAATATGAAAGTGAATCTAGAAAGCCTTCTTTTAACAATACATCCTCCACTCACCCTTATTACTTTCCAATGTGCCAACCCACAAACTAAAACTTTTTCATACATCAACATGGGGTTGAGCACATTCCACTACTTCCTTTGGTCACCTTGAAATACAATTCCACTTTGACATTAGAGAGGGCTCGATTTTTTTCATTTTTTCATATTTTTTTTTTTTTTTTTTTTTTTTTTTTTTTGCACAATTACATCACGGAGAATGTGCATTCATTATTTGTTTTTTTTTTTTTTATTTTTTTTTTTTTTTTATCAAGCCCCTCTTTTCATTACATAACATGACCCTTTTCTTTATTTTCGTGACCACTTTCCACCCCACCCTTGATTTTCCAAACTTCCCCCACAATTTCCAATTCATTCCCTAGTTTCACTTTCTTGAAAAGGTGAGAAAAATTAAATTTGTGTATAGGTTAAAAGGGTAGGACAATGAGGGTACAATTGAAGGCGAATGGTGGTCTAGGATAACCTCCCACTTTGTGAGAGATTCCATTCTTTTTCAAGCTCAAAAGGGGTTCTAGCGAATTTTTAGTGACTAGAAAGTTTAAAGCTCACAAAAAGGGATTCAAAGAATAGCCATATATATCAAGTAACCTATTGACGTGTTATTGACAATCATGCAAACATGTTCTAGGGACCCCGAGAATACACAAAGTGATCCCATAAAAGGCACCTAAGTTGATGACAATGACCAAGGATATGATACGGAAGTGAGAGGTGGTGCAATCATAATTTAAATGTTTCAATGCAATCCCAATCACCACACTAATAATAGCACATGTGATTCTAAAATTAAAACACACTCTAATCATCACAGACTTTGGCCAACATCCCAACTATGAAAAGAACAAATTTTTTTTTAAATTTTTCTATTTTTTTTTAGAGGGTGACACTATATACACTCCCCTATAAACCCACAAACTCGGAGAGTTGCCCACTCCCAAACTCAAAACATGCTATGTCCTCATAGCGAAGAGAACAAAAGCGTGCCTTAAGTTCGAAAGATAGCAAGACACTACTAAACAATAATTAACATAAAAATAAAACATACCTCATTGGGTTGCCTCCCAAGCAGCGCATTTGTTTAAAGTCGTTAGCCCGACTATGGTTCCAATCTTACTTGGCCTTCGCTTTGCGGCCTTTGGACCATCTCTTCTCCTCACGGGCACAAACGCCCTTCTCTTTCCATTTCAGCACTCCATTGTCAACAAGTAGGGGTAAAGCCACATTTATTTTTAAAATTTTACGCTTTTGCTTACCCCTTTTTCTTTTCCTTTTATTGGGGTTCTCACCCCCAAACTCAACCTTTTCTGCAACCTGCAGAACACCATTCTCACAACCAAGATCAAGAGAGTTATCATGCACAAAAATAGTAGCAAATATAGAATCAGATAAATCACTATAACTCTCCTCACTAACTTTATGTTTTGAAGGCCCTTGTGGTAAATGTGATGGATTCGACTCTTTATGGGAGTCGTGTGGGGAGTGATACGACCCGTTACTCCTAGAGTATTGGTCGGCCTTAATGTTACTAGCCAAGGGACAAACGTCCGCATTATCCCCACTTTTCTCACATCCATTCACATCATATTTAAAAATTGGAACATCAGTTATGGCTCCTACAAAACCATCTTTGGGGGAGATTTTCTTATCATTTTTAGACATAACAAACTTGCATTCTTCCCCCATGCCTCTCAAGGACACCACCCCTTGACACACATCAATGGTGGCCTTAGTGTCAAACATAAATGGCCTCCCAAGCAGAATGGGAGTTTTCAATTGCTCCTCACTTGATCCCTCCATACACATCACATAAAAGTCAATGGGGATAATGATTTTATCAATTTTAACCAACACCCCTTCAAGAACCCCTAAAGGTCTTTTAATTGAGAGATCCGCCAATTGCAAGTCTCTCATGGGTGGTTTCAACTCACATGCCCCCAAACTTCTAAAAACATGAAAGGGCATCACATTGACACTTGCCCCAAGATCTAACAAACCTTTAAAATTTTGACCCCTTACAGAAATTGGGATAGTGAAACACCCGGGGTCTTTTTGAACATGATTAAGTTTTTCATTCTCATTAACATCATCATTATTATCAAAACAATTAATATTATCAAGAGAAGATAGAAATACCTCCTCGATTTCTTCACTCTCATCCCACACTGTCGTGATTGACTTTGCTTGCTCAGGTGGGTTCTTCTCTTTCATCAACTCTTGGGCAACCTTCACAAGCTGCTCTACTTGTGTGCCCATCTTTTCAAAAGCAGCATCTGTATTTCTATTTGCTTTGCTGCATCTCCATCCTTAAGCTATTTGGTACTTGCCGGCTCCCAAGGCTCTTTATCATGTTGTCCAGGTGGTGGCACATGAAGAGGTTTCACTTGCTGATTATGATAGCCACCCCATGGATTGTAGTTGCCATATTGGTTGCCTTGGGGTGGTGGCCTTTGTCCATATCCATTGAAAGCATGTGCCTGTTCAGTATGATAAGAGAAATTTGCTGCACTTGGACACATATTAGTCACATGAGATGATAAACCACAATTTGTACAATAATCAGTAATAACATTGGCACCAACAGAAGTGCCACAAGCAGTCAATTTATCCAATTTATTATTTAAAAGTGCAATCTGCTTTGAAATATTATCACTAGCATTCAATTCAAGTACCCCCCTTGTTCTACCCCTCGAACTCTTTTGTTGAGAATTAGCACTCAACATCTCAAATAAAGCTTTAGTTTCTTCCGGGGTCTTGGCTCCTATCGAGCCTCCAGCAGCATTGTCAACCATTGATTGACCATTGTCATTCAAGCCATCATAAAAGGCTTGGTTCAGTGAGGGTAGTGTAAAATTGTGTTGGGGACATTGTATTAACATTGTATTGAATCTTTCCCATGCCTCATGAAAGGGCTCCCCCACATCTTGGGAAAATGTCATCAATTTCTGTCTAAAACTAGCCAAAAGATGATGTGGGTAATATCTTTTAAGGAACACATCTTGCAATTCTACCCAAGTACTAATGCTGCTCGGTGCAAGCATCAGCAACCATGTTTTAGCCACTCCCTTAAGAGTGTAAGGAAAACACTTTAGTCTAATTTGCTCCTCAGTCACTCCCTGTCTTAACAAAAATTGAGCAACAACAATAATATACTCTTTAAGGAACGTAAGTGCATCCTCACCAGGCAATCCGTGAAAGCTTGGCAACATGGCAAAGTATTGTCCTTTGACCTCTAAATTTTTGGCTGCATCGGACAGCACTATGCAAGAGGTAGATGTGTCTACCCTAGGTCTCAGGAAATCATTCATAGTTTGTGCCGGTGGTTCTGCCATCTCGGCTTTTTCTTCCTCTACCTCGGTGGTGGAGGGTTCTGATTCGGTGTCCGAATCTGAGAAAAGGGGATTAAAGAGGGGATCGCCCTCAAATTCTTCCTCAAGTCTATTTATGTTGTCGTCCAATGGCACCAATGTAGGCTTCAAAGAACGACGACCTTGCATTCACTACCTAACCTACTTGTTTACTTGCAACAAGTCCCCGGCAACGGCGCCAAAAACTTGATGGAGGAAAACTCCCTCTTGTAATAAAAATACCGAGCAAGTGTACTCACTACCGGTGTAGCAGTATGCAATTGCAGGGGTCGAATCCACAGAGACTCGTTGGTAAACAAATAAAGTGAAAGCAGTGAATTTTAGTAGCCAAAGTTTATAATTTTGATTTGAAACTAAGAGCATAAAATAAATAACTAAAACTAACTAAGCGAGAAAACAGATTATGAGCAGAGATTCGTAGATTGGATTTCACTTTACCATCATTCTATGCAGAATTTTACTTATAAAACATTAACTCAACTTCTAGGGTTCATTCACTTTAGCTAGGATCGATACGGTTAGGTGGCCGGATTACAATCCTAAATATTCTCTTAATATTGTAAATTCTATTACGGTTCCACAATATGCCAAGAATACATTAAGAACACAAGAATATGAAAACCTAATTTTAATCGATTTCTATTACGGCCCCGATTAAAGTTATTCAATTAATAATGGTCTATGTATCAAAATCCCAAATTAATGGCGAATTCGATACCCAATTATTCAAAGATGAGTTCGTATCTTAACATACGTCTCAAATCTAAGAACAAGAATTTAAAATCTATTAATGAACTAGAAGGAATCAAATAGAAAGAATTAAAATATTAATGCATAGAAATTCGGTAAAGATCAAAACAATCTACAAATCTAAAGAATTTAGCTACTCATAATTTACAAATAATAAAAACCTGGATTGATGAATAAATATTCTTCTTCTTCAATGGAATTGTCAAAAGAAAAGAAAAATAATAAATATGATATGATAAAATCCCCTTTTCTTTACGTGGCTGCTGTGATTTTATAGGAGGAATAGGGTGAAACTGTGATCCACGGCTGAGAAAGTACAAGAATGCCCCTGATTAATACGTGATTTTTGTTGCTGAAGAGGCTTGAGCGCGGCCGCCCTCGTTGACACCGCGTCCGCCCTAGTTGGCCGTAAGTTGGCCGAGACTTTTCTTGTTGTGGCGCGGCCGCTCTTGCAGGATAGCGCGGTCGCCCTTGGTTGCAGTGGGTTTCACCTCATTTCCCAAGCCTTGGCCCAAGCAGCCCCTCCTTTGGCCCCAAATGGCCCAACTTGGCCGGCCACATACCAGCTTGTCCTCGGCCATATACCAGCCGTGGCTCCAATTGCTAGGCTGTGTTTAGTATCAATTGTTATTCGTTTCGTCTCACAATTTTGCAGTCGCACTTTGACCACTTTAATGACTTCTTCTACGCTTCGCTCTTTGAGATTTTATTTTTCATTTAATCCCACGAATTTTTAGAAATCAAATTCGTCCAAAAATTCCATATTCCCAGTTCAGTCCCTGAATTTTCCAATATTTTCAATTTAGTCCAAAAGCTTCCAAATGCCAGTTTAGTCCTTGAGCTCATAATTTCAGTTTTTTTTCTTCTCTGCTCCGCTCCACTTTATTCCTTTTGCACTTTTTAGCCATAAAATGCACTTTTGATCAGCTCTATACCCTGTACTCATAAAATACTCACAAACCACATCAAATATACATAAAACTCGGGAATCAAACACAAAGAAAGCCTAAAAGTGCATCATTTGGATGGGTAAATACACATCCATCACGAGCTTTTGAACGCACCCTTTCTTTTATTGCTAGACCGCCCATTACGGGTTTTCAATCTAGCGGGCTTCTTTTTGCGTTTTTTTTTTTTTTTTTTTTTTTTTAGAGGGAAGGAAGAGCTTAATTATAGTAGCGTGCGAGCTTGTGAGGTTGGTGGGCTCCTTGAATTCGTTGCCATCCAAATCGCCATTTTAAGCGCTCTACCGAAAATATCTTCTTGATCACGTACGGGCCGAGTCCATGTAGGGGCCCACTTCCCAAGAGGATTGAACTTATTGGGAAGTTGCTGCTTCAAAACCAAATCTCCTTCCTTAATGTCTAAGGGCTGCACCTTTTGTTGAAAGCCCTTCTTTGTCCCGATCTTTGATAGGCTCGGATGTGTTCCATGGCTTTGAGTCTGCGCTCGTCAAGTGTGGCCAACGATCATATCGACTACGGAGCCATTCAACTTACGCTACTTGATTCTCTAATAAGATCCTCAAAGACGGGACTTCCAACTCAAGCGGAGCACTGCCTCCATCCCATATGTCGAGCAAAAGGAGTTTCGCACTGTAGGCATGCGGACGGAAGTTCTATATCCCCAAAGTGCCAACGGTAATCTCTCGGGCAGTCCCTACCTCGAATTCTTTGTCTTTCGATTATCTGCTCAATCGTCTTGTTAGGCTGCCCATTGCTCCGTTGGTCGAGGCCTATAAGGGGAAGACTTGTCAGGGTAATCTTGAACTGCGCGATGTCTGTCACAATCTCCGCCAAAGTGGGACCCATTGTCGAGATGATCTCATTTGGTACCCCATATACGCACATGATGTCCTCCTTAATGAAGCTGTGCCACCTTTTTGGAAGTCAACACCTTGTAAGACTTTGCCTCGATCCACTTGGTGAAGTAATCCACGGCTACTAATACAAAACAATGCCCATTGCTTCCGGCGGTGTAATCTTGCCAATCACATCAATCCCCATGTCGCAAATGGCCAAGGGGTTACCATGCTATACAACTCGTGAGGGGGTACATGGTTCAGATTGGAACACATTTGGCATTTGGGACATTTCCGCACAAAGCTGGATGCGATCGGCTTCTATAGTGACCCAATAATAACCCAACCGTGTGATTTTACGTCTCAACATTCGGCATTCATGTGCGGACCGCATAAGCCATCGTGTACTTCTTCCATGATCATTTACGCCGTTTCGCGTCTACGAGTAATAGGAGACCATCGAAATGCCTTTTGTACAACATATTATCCGGTAGAACAAAGCTGTCCGGCCAATCGTTTCAATGCACCGCAAGCTTTTGGCTTTCACGTCTCCTAGAAAAGACACATCACCCTTCTTGAGATACTCATAAATTTGTGCGTACCACGGATCCTTATTCTCCTCGATGTCGGCTTGAATCTCGCAGCGGTAGGCTTCTTAGCGATGGCGAGGTTCTCTCTCCGACCAACTTTGAATGGTTTACGGACATTCCGTGAGGGATTTCGACCAAAGAAGCCGGTGTAGCTAAAGCGTCGGCGAATCTATTTACTGTCTCTAGGTAGATAATGGAATGTCACTTCCACTGAATTGCTTAACTAAGCTCTTCCATGTGAATCTGAAGTAACTGCTTTGCTGCGGGTAGGGGTCAACGGAGTCTTCCACTTCTTAGACGTCGATTGATAATTAAGGCGAGTCTCCATATACCTCCCAACTCCTTCACATTACGCTCCAAGGTCGCTTCTAAACCGGCTATGCATGCCTCGTATTCAAATTTGCATTGTTGGTGGTTGTAAAATTCAGTTTGATGGCGATGGGGGTGTGCTCATCTTTGGGATCAACCAAAAGGATTCCCACTCCGTTGCCTCTCTTGTTTGCGGCCCCATCAAAGAATAGTTGCCATCTCTCTTCTGTATCAAGGCTGAAAATCCCCTCGTCTGGAAACTACGGTTCAAGCCCCTGTTCTTACGTGCTTGGAAACTACGCTAAATGATGCGCCATGGCTCTCCCTTTACTTGCTTTTCTCGGCACATAGGTGATGTCGAATTCCCCGAAAATACCGGCCACTTGGCTAACCTCATGGACGAGAGACGGCTTGTCGAAGAGATACTTAATGGGATCCATCTTTGACACCGGTAGAATCGGATGTGCGACAAGTAGTGCTTGAGTTTATTAACCACCCAAACTAGCCCGGTGCAAGTCTTTTCCAACGCTGAGTAATTTAGCTCACTCCCCTGCAGCTTCCGGCTAACGAAATAAACGGCGTTCTCCACCCGAGAATCCTTGGCTTCCTGTGCCAGCATAGCCCCAACGGCTGTATCAGTTACTGTTAGGTACAAGAGCAATGGTTTTTCCGAATGTGGGGGGCGAAGGATAGGGGGATTGACCAAGTATCTCTTGATTTCTTCAAAGGCCTCTTGACACTTCCAATCCCAGTCTACACTTGCGGTCTTCTTCATCAGTCTAAAAATCGGCTCACACATAGTAGTCAATTGATTAATGAAGCGGCTGATGTACTGTAACCGTCCCATGAATCCCTTAACTTCCCTTTCTGTACGTGGTGGCCTCATCTCCATGATAGCTTGAATCTTCCTCGGATCTGCCTCAATCCCGCGTTCGGTGACCATGTAACCCAGGACCTTTCCTCGAATAACTCCGAATGTACATTTGGCAGGATTCAGACGCATGGAGTGCTCGCGCAGCCTGTCAAAGAACTTCCTCAAGTCAATAAAGTGCTGACCGTCTGACCCTTTGGAATGAATGATCATATCGTCGACATACACCTCAATCTCCTTATGGATCATGTCATGGAATAATGCTGTGACCGCTCTTTGGTATGTAGCCCCTGCATTTTTCAATCCGAATGGCATTACAGTGTAACAGTATGTTCCCCATGGTGTAGTGAAAGCCGTCTTCTATTGGTCTGCCTCCGCCATCTTGATCTGATTATATCCTGCAAAACCATCTACAAAAGACTTGACTTCGTAGTTAGCAGTGGCATCTACTAGCATGTCGATGTTGGGCAACGGAAAGTCATCCTTTGGGCTAGCCTTGTTGAGATCTCGGAAGTCAACACAAACTCTAACCTTGCCATTCGATTTACTGACGGTCACAATATTAGATAACCACGTCGGATACTCAATAACTCTGATAAAGCCCACTCGGAGGAGCTTCTCTATCTCTTCTTTAACTTGCAGAGACCATTACGGCTTAATGCGGCGCAATTTACGCTGACAGGCTTGGCGTCTGGTGCTAGTGGTATCCTGTGCTCCACTATCGAGTTATCCAGCCTCGGCATATCCTTGTATGACCATGCGAACACATCCGAATTTTCTTTAAGCAGCTCGATCAATGCTTCCCTTTCAGTCCCTTCGAAGAAGCTTCCAATCCGTGTCTCTCTCGGCTCCTCTTCCGTTCCCAAATTAATACATGATAACACCTCATCGGCGACTTGGGCTCGACCTTCCTTTTGATTGATAACTTGCTTAGAAATTTCTTTAATGTATTCATTGTTTAGTGTGTCCGCTTCTTCTAATGAATCATTATTAACTAAGTTAATTTGATTAAGTTGAGCATTATTTTTAGTTAATTTATCATTTAAAAGATTGGCTATGAGGGGATACTCAGAAAGATCTAGCTTTTCATTCATAGCGAAAGGGAAAACAACATTTGCAACTAAGTCGTAGTCCTCGACGTGAGGTCATCGAGACTTAGAGGAAGACTCAAACTCAAAAGAAAACACATCGAGACTCAAACAAACGGATGACTGCGAAGAAACGAGAGGACTTGGGGGAACCAATGGGAGACTCGGCGGGAGGAGGCATCAATCCCGGCTCTTGATCATGTATTGCTTCGTGGCTACGGGTCCGCCAAATACGCACCAATTCTTGACTTTCCAACCATGGGTGTTACCAACGTCCTTGGATCAACATTGTCATGCATGCTCTGCTCCAATAGGCAACCATATCATCTTCTATATTCAGATTCCCCAAATGCTTTGTAGCGGTCGACCATCCCATTCCTCGACTCCTCTGAAGCTGCTATGTCCTCGGCCAGAGCGGCTCATCCAAAGATACTGCCCTAGGCGATCGGCCAACTCATCTTCGGTCTTGACGGTGTGCAGGCTCGGGCTGTGACAACCTTGCCTCTCTTTTGACGTGGATCCATGAGGCTGTTTCGGCTTCGATCCGTCGACCTCTGTGTCCACTGAAGATCTCAAAGCCTTTCTGCGGTCTACTGTGTGATCGAACCAAGGCTCGTTAAACTCCATGCAAGAGAACTCCTCGCCTTCCTTGACAAAGTAACTATTGAGGGAAAGGCGGTATGGTCTCATCTACTGGTTTCTCGTAGGGTAGCTTTGCCCTCTTGAGATACTCAATTCTTTTCTCTTGACCCGATCTTCGGGGGTAATAACATAGCCTAAACCGTGTTTCTTTGCGATGATCCGTAGCTTCCATTGCTTGCGTAGGTCCTTGGAGATGCTCACCCGGCCCAGATCTGGTACAAATCCCATGTTTCTCATCATTCGACAGTGGTCGTACTCTGTCCAGATGTTTTTGTGAGGTCTACGCGCAAACCTATTGCTTGTGCTATTAGGCGAAAACCGGCGAACATTGAACTACCCTCTTCATGTCTTGAATTTGTAGAACCGGCTTTCCCCGGTGCTTGACCCTTGAGACGTTACCAAATCGCTGTAGATGGCGTCACTTGGTCGCCCGGCGGAATTTCACACATTGATGCAATGAGGAAGGGACTCCATTCATCTGATGCAACCATGGCCTACCCAGCAGCATGGTGAAAGTGGAAGGTATGTCTATGACTTGGAACTCAGCAATCATAGTGGTGATCCCGCATAGTAAGAGGCAAGCGATTATTCCCAATGCGGCCAGGCTAGTAGAGTCGTATCCTCGCACGGAATGAGCTGAAGGTCTCAAATACGTAGGACTTAGATCAAGGACGTCCATCATCCTGGAAGGCAGTATGTTCCTCGCAGAACCGTTATCAATGAAAATACGTGGCAACCTTTTCCCGTTGACCTCAATAGTAATGTGCAGTGGTTCATTATGATCCGATCCAAACTCCAGCATGTCCAACTCTGAAAACGTGATGATATTCCCAAAGTGTATGTTGCCGATCATCTGCGTTACATCTTCTGGCTTTGTGTCTGACGGTACCAAAGTCGCAGCAAGATTCTGTTCCAACATCATCCTGTGAGCATACGAGGACGTTAGCAAGGACCATAAGGATATATTGGCTTGGGTTAGCTTCAGTTGAGTGAGAATAGGGTCCTCTTTATCGGGATTCGCTACTTCGGTTTTCGGACCAAAGACTTTCTTCGCCCCTTTATCTTACGCTTGATATACCCTTAGGACCTCGTGAGTAGATTAACCCCATTCTTTTCCATGTCGGATACTTACGCGTGAATTTCGGCCAACGAGAGAGGTTTAGGACTCTCTTCCACATAATCATCATTTAACGAGGCAACTTCTACGGACGGTTCCTCAAAAGACGGCATATAACAAGAAAATTCTTTATAAATTGAACTCAAATTACAAAGCGACACAAGTTTGCCTCAGCATCTGTCACAACGGACTCGGCGGATCAGTGAGGTCTTTCTCTACCATAGCAATATCACTACCAACTATCTTACTAGGATTCTCTATCTTCCCTTCAATGATGAGTTTACGCACGACCCTCTTGAAAGCAAAACCGGCATACTCGGACAAATCGGCACAAACAATCCCTTTCGACGATAGGCGAGAACACCTCCTCTGTTGACGGCCCGGTTTCTCAAAAGCATCTTCCATCTCTACCAAACTGATAAAATTACCTTCCACCATGTGGATCCTATTGTTAGGGAGAGGATTCCCCTCAACATTTGGAGACTTCGGCTTCTCTACTTTGCCTTGCCGAATCAAGTCTTGCACTAACCGTTTGAGTGAAGGCGATGTCGGTAGTGTGACCCTTGTATTTGTGGTAGTGGCAATAATTAGAAGCGTCTAAGCCTTTCCTTGGGCTTACCGGTTCATAATTCTCAAGCGGCTTGACCAAGCCCTTCTTTACTAGCACTTCAAAAACCTTGCCCATTGGCATTCCAAAATCGTCAAACACTTCCCTCTCGCGGTGAACATTGTTATTCCCCCTCATTACAGCTTGAACATCCAAGGTAGCTCCTCCTTGCACATAATTTACTTGCCCCACTGGCTCTTTCTTTACTGCAGCGTTGGTGGGAGCTCTATAGCGGAACGAATTATTACTAGCCCCAGTGTCCTTCGGTGGAGTGATCCCGGTGATGCCGCTTTCGTACCGTACTCCCGAATCTACCATTTCCCTAAGATTGGGGAAATAACCATTACCAACTGCTAACTTGTGTCCGGGCAACAAACACTTGTAAAAAATCTATTTTTGTTCATTCTCCTTGGGCGGATATTGAATTTCACTCAACTTATCATTCCAACGCTTGTAGAAATCATAAATCGACTCCCCATTCTTTTGAAGCGTGTGCTCTAAATCAGCTCGATTAACTTGCCAATCCATGTTTGCTTGATACTTTTCCGAGAACACTCTACTAACCTTGTCCCAAGTATCCCTTTCCTCCTCGTTCAACTTCAAAAACCAACGGAGAGCAGCCCCCTCCAATGTGCTATGGAACATTCTTGCCATTTGCTCGGGTGTACAGTCTTTAGCCCTCATCGCCAACATATAGCTGTCTAAATGTGTCTTTGGGCAAGTAACTCCTCCAAACATGGCCATCTTGGGCATCTTAAAATCTTGAGGCAGGGTTGCAACTTTGCTCGGATTAAGCATCTTGATGGGGGACACACCTTGCTTTCCCATTTGCTCGGTCAATGCTTTTACTTGCTCAATCAATGCTAACACGGTCGGGTCTGTAGCAATGTTGGAGTTCTGCATGGCTGGGGGTTGAGTGATGGTAGGGGAGGTGGAGTAGGTAGGAATATGATGGCCGGAATAATTGAAGGGTAAAGTGGGAGGGGGTAGGTTAGCAAAGTGGTCCTTGGGTGTGTCGGCAGGAGGTTGATAAGGTCTTTTGGATTTGCTCGAGCTCCCATACATGACTGGTGGTGGAACATTATTGTAGTTGTTTGGAACGTAGTTGGGTAGAGGGAAGGTAGGTGCATTGGGGTTGGCGGGATTAGGAGCATTGACGGTTTCATCTTCAACATCGACAACTTCATTCCCCATCAAAATAACCTTGTGTCCCCTTTTCTTGAGCTCCTCAACAAAATGATCCTTCAACTCTTGATTGTGATTCTTCAAAGTGCGATTACGCTCTTCAAGTTTCTCAACCCTCATGGTCAAACCGGCAAAGTAGGCGTGCGAAGCGGGCGGAATGTCATTGAAGTTGGGGTTGGTGGACCTTCCATTGAAGTGGCGGGTGTAGAGCCGGTTGCGAGAGGCGACGAGGCGTGCTTGGAGTAGTTGATGGAGGCAAGGTTGTCATTGTTGAATGAAGAACGCGGCCCGACCTTAGCTCTGCGGAAGTATCGACAAGACTCGGCTTTAGGAGAAGGGTTGACTCAATGCAGTGTACTAGCTTGAATTTTTTATTTACAAAAGCTTTGTTTCTTTTAGACCTACTAGGGTTGGAAGGGATACCCCTTTTTCGCAACTAACTAAATATCCTGAAGTGGTGGATCCTAACGACTAACCTTCTCGTATAGACACTTAATATGCTTTTTATGAAAAGTGCCACAAACCCATGATAGGCCAAGATCCTTTAACAATATATCACTCAACCTTACATAGCACGTCCTTTGAAAGGAAATCAATTTTTTAGTGCTCTTAATCTCTCGATAGATCTTGACTTATCATTGGTTCGTGGCGACTTAACATAAAGACCTTATTAATTGTCTACATAAAAAAGCTAGTCAAACCAACCGGTCATATGGAGTGTATTCCTAGTAAAGTGGGTGACACAAGGGTTAGGTTTCAGGCTCATACCGTGCAGCCGAAGCGCACTGATGAGTGGATGGCCAAGTGAGACTCGGAAGGGAGGCGACATGATCACCACACTTCCCGCACTTTGGCTTCTCCGAAGGGTTGAAGGGTGTCTGTGCAGTGTGACACGGACTCTAGTGGTAGTGTGAGAAAAAAGTCTAATTCTTTTTTAAAGGAAAAAAGAAAAGGATTTATTTTTATTTACATGAGATGCATGCATGCAATGCAACAGTTAAGAATAAAGAAAATAAACAGAAGGCGAAAAATACAACACCATACAAGGAAACGAAAGTCTGACCCACTTAGTTTGAAAAGATTTCAAAACAGTCCCTAGCGGAGTCGCCACTGTGAATACCCCGTCCCGATGCAACGCGCATTCGGAAGTTTGAAATAAATGATCATATAAATGTCGGATCGAAATGGGATATTCATTTAGTGACACTCGCTTTAAACCATATTAAAGTATTAGTTTAATTTTGAGAGTCGCCACGCCACTTTGATATAGCCCAAAGCTTTGAAAAAAGGCTAAACATGTAATTGGGTTCGGGGGTCAAGTTACAACAGAAGAAGAAACGCTATCACTCCTATTGCCCGACGGATCGGTCTTTCTAGCATGTGGGGTGTTGGTTGTGTGCGGTGTTTACAGGAATAGATAGAAGAAACGGGATCATGCATAAGGAGGAGGGGAGAGAAAGAATTAATTGATGATCACACCCTAGAACCTTTGAGTTAGGCCCTCGGAAGGTGCACTAATCAACGTTCATCCTTGGGGGATTGTTGATCATGGGATAATTATAACTAAGGTGGAAAGTAAGAAATAGTTCCTAGATCCATTGGGTTTCTTGGGCGAAACCCTAGATCATCCTCGGCTATTGCATATTTAAATATATTAAAACAGTCCTAAATCTAGCATAAAGGAACAATGAAAATATAATAAACATGCAAATATAATAAAGAACAAAAAATATTAAAAAGAGTCTTACCAATTGTAGCAAGACTTTGGGGTCGAATCTAGGGCGATTCGAAGAGAGTAGGAAGAACTGTGGGTAAAACAAGAGTAGTCCCGTTTCTCCCGAGTGAATTGTGTGTTGAATATGGGAGCCGGGCACACTTATTTATAGTGCTTCGGTACTTGGGCTGGGCCAGCTGAAGGGTCGATCGGCCTTATTTTAAAGGGTCGATCGGCACAAAAGATAGGGTCGATCGGCACAATGATCTTGGGTTCGATCGACACAAAATAAGAGGTTCGATCGGCCATACAATGGCTGAAGGGCCGATCGGCACTTTGCTTGGCGTACTTTCCACGAAGGCAAATGACGGCGGGGTACGGACGAAGGGATTTTAGGGATTTTTAGGGTTTCCAATTAATTAAACCGGGCCAGACATTAAGAATGCCTTTTTTCGGACCGGGTACTAACACTGAGTCAATGCCCGGAATCAAGCTATTTAGGTAGAAACATCAATCATATCACTATATGACTCTTAGATCTTTTATGAGATTTCCTTAGACATCATATGTCAAAAACATGTTTTAAATCTCATCTATGCCTTGAGTCAAATCTCATTTGAAAGCACCAATTAAGTCAAAACCTTTTTCAAACGTATGAGACATGGAACGATGCACCTAACTGAGTCAAAACTACATCAACCATTATATCATCTTGATCACAAATTAAGATATAAGATGCACCCAACTGAGTCGAAACTACATCAAATATCCTAAAATATCACAAGTGTTCTAATCAAGGAATGGCATAAGACTTAAATATTTAGAAGGTTTTCATATTGTAACAAACATCGCATGGTTGTAACATAAATCTCATGTGTACATAATTATGAACATAGGGCTTCACAAAATTTTATACAAACAATTTGATTTAATTTTGAGAAATTACAAATTTAATTTAATCATATTAAACAAATCATCAACCTATGTGATAAACTGATCATATTAATTCATCATAAATCGTAATCATGGCATATCTCATAAACTTGTTTTCATAAAACAAAACACATAAATCTAGATCTATTTCATATAGCATGAATAGCAAATAATCAAATTAAATCTAGCATGCCAATTTCAATCCTAATCATAGCAAGACAGGGCTCTGATACCACTGTTGGGTTTTGGGGTTACAAACGCAGCGGAAGTGTAAGTACCCAAATCCGAATCGTCAAAATTCGTTAAAAGTTAGCCGGAATCTGTTAACTGGCCCGCTCCAGGTTAACCGGAACCCGTTAAGTTCCCTGTTGCCAAGCCAACGAGACGTCCCGGGACTGCCCCGAGCATCCCGATGTCCAAGCGTACTTAACACACGTCATCGCACGTAAAAGTACGACTTTCCCTGAAAAATGCACTTTCCGGCACTTTCCGGGGGCGTTTCGGACATTTTTCGGACTGTTATTTTAAAAACAGACAAAACCGGGATCCGGGAACGAACTCCCACACACCCTGTGAGTCATGGGACACGTGGCAAGCATGCCACCTCTCTCTAGTCACCTTTCAATCAGAAATCAAGGCCAAATGACCAAAATACCCCTGGTATACAGTCTCAATCCGGCCGGACTCCTTTGCAGACTCTCAGAAATTGCCAGCAAGTCCCTCCAATTTCCAAAGTTTCACAAAACCCCCTGGATTTCAAGCTAAGTCCGGCCGGACTCATGCTAAATTTTCACCTATAAATAGAAGGGCTGTCAAAGCCATTTAAGAACAACAAATTTACTCCCCATATTCACCACAGCCATGGCCCAAACTAAATCCTCCCTCTCCCGAGCTCCCGTTTTGCCTCGATTTGCATGAAAACTCCGCGTTTCAACCAAACACGACCCAAAACACCTCGAAACACCATTCCAAACCACTTTCCGTATCCCGTATACACCCCCGAGCAAAAGGAGTCGACCCTAGCCATAGGTATAATTCCTCTCTCTAATCTCTCGTTCAGCCTCGGTTTACGCGCCAGTCGCTATAACCGTTTCGGACGAACATCGTTGAAATGTAGATGCCTCCGTCTAACGGGGTCCGATACGTTTTAGCCCCTCGATCCTCTTCTCTTCCCGTAAGAGAAGTAATCTCGGGTTAAAACGACGTTTCGGCCCCGTTCCATTTAAATTTCTGTCATTTACCATTCCGGATCGATCGATCCGTCGATCGTCATTTTCTTTTCTGTCATTTACAATTTCGGACTGTTTGATCCGTCGAACATCATTTACATTTCTTGCAACTTTACAATTCCGAGTCGTTTGGCTCGTCGATCGTCATTTACAACTCCGAGCCGTTTTGGCTCGTCGATTGTCATTTACGATTCCGGATCGTTTGATTCCGTTGATACCGCACTTTAAATACTGTCATTTACAAAGTCCGACCCGTTTGGATCGTGATAGTATTTACTTTTCAAAGTCCGAGTCGCAACCCGATTCGTTGATTGCATGTCATTTAATACGCTTTTTCCAGTAAAAATCGTTAACAATGTAATGCCCAGTTTAAAACCGGAGTTCGACCTTCGAACTCTCTTTCAAAATGCGCGAAATGACGTTTGGCATTCAAACGCTCATATTCAAACTAAAAGATGACTTTTGACATTCAAAATCATTTAATAAGTTTTTTCCCGTAAAAATCGTTAACAATGTAATGCCCGGTTCAAAACCGGAGTTCGACCTTCGAACTCTCTTTCAAAATGCGTGAAATGACGTTTGGCATCCAAACACTCATCTTCAAACTCAAAATCTGACATTTGTCATTCAAACGCTCGTCTTTTCAAACAAGATCACCTAATCAACGTTTGACATTCAAACCAAGATTAAGCTTGTCATTCAAGCCCCCCATTTCAAAATGCGAACACACACACACGCACACGTTTTTGAGAAAGGTAGAAAGACTCGTCATACAAGGCACTTCGGGTGATCTCGTAATACTCTTCCTGAAACGTAACATGACCTCCGAACCTAACAATCTTTGGTACTCAAAATAGCTTTTTACTCGTTTTTGCTACCAATAAAATTGACCCCCCATTTTCAAAGCCTTTTGCTAAGTTTTTGCTACCAATAAAAACGACACCATTTTTACAAAAGCCGTTTCTCAACGTTTGGGCTCAAAATACAAAAACCGCGTGGTGACTCCTCTTCCTTCCCGAAAAGCGAGGTCTCAGACACTAACCCTTCGCGAAAGACAACCGCGTTTCGCCGCACGCGAAATCCCGAGTAATTTCAGGAAGAACTTAGAAATAACAATCAAAACCCTAGCCCTTAGATCCATCTAGCATGAAGAGATTAGAAAAACATGAAATCGAATTACATACCTTGAATGCGATTTAATTTGTCAAAATAGATCTCAAAATTCAAGCCTAGAATTTTGATGTCGAATCTTCTATCTTCCTTGTTCAACCTTGGTGATGAATCAATCAACGGAGATCTTCAAGCCTTAGGAGATAAATCAACCTCCCTCTAATGGTGATCCACACGCGAACGAACCAAGAACGCTTCTTGTTGGATTGCTAGATGATCCTCTTGATTATTGAATCAATATTCAATAATCAAAGCCAAAACAATGGAATAATTTGGGAGCATTTTGATTCTTAATCAAGATCAAAATATAGAGTTTCATAAACCTAGAACAATGATGTGAGAGTGGTAGTTTATGGTTGCACAAAGGTTGTTTTTATATCACATATAAACCCCTAATCATATTAGGGTAGGATTCTTTGTCAACCAAAACCAAATCGTACAAGGAAAACGTGAACTGGTCAAAATCCGCTAAGGGCACGACTCGTGCTCCTGGGCACGACTCATGCCACGAGTCATGCCAGGCAATCACGAGTGCCCTAAGCCAAAACCCATTCGTGTCATGAATCGTGACTAAAATTGCACTCGTGCTGGTTCTAGGAATGAGTCGTGCCCAAAGGCACGAGTCGTGCCCACCCCACAAAGTCAATAAGTCAACGACTTTCCTTGGTGGAATCAAAACGCAGTCGTATCACTGCTCCTGTCACGATTCGTGCTCAAGGGCATGAGTCGTGCCTTTCCCCAAATTTTCCAATTTTCAGCTAATGATCAGTTCGTTCTTTGTGTGTGACCCAATAGGAATTATATTATGTTGGTAGTGAGTCAAAACATGACCTCACAAGACATAATTGGTTTCTAGTAAACCATTATATCCACCCAATTAATATAACATCAAAGCTTGATTCCTCGATAGATCAAATGTCACAATCCCTTTGTCCACGATGTCCAATTGAACATGAGTCATGATCTATGTTAACTCATTCCGTTCAATGCTTTATCGATTCCGAATATGTTGATAATCCAAATGCATTTGATCTCTATCAAATCACTTGAGTGTGGCCACACATTTCATCAACACTATTCATCGAGGGGCCAAGCAAACATCTCTCTCAACGAGAGAGACAAATCCCATCTTGACTTATCATTCTTCCCTACAAGAATCCAATCGTGCCAATATAGCCCTTATTGCTATCCAATTAAAGATAGTGTTAAACCATATCAAAAACAATGTTCATCATGTGGAAGACGATGATAATCTCAGGTTCTAAGGATTCAATGACACGACTATAATGAGATTTAATCATAACAACTGACCATGTCATAAATCTCATAAGTAGGTCATGTCCAATACTTGTTCTCTAGCAAGTATCCATAAGTGTAATGTGCATCTCCATGCATATAATCATCTCCATGATTATCCATTACCAACTTATACTAGTTATTCCCAACAACTAGGGACGCAGTTCAATATAATAAACATGTAAACATATAATGAACAAAATAAACATGCTATATAATAAATGATAAAGATGATACAAAACGGTTCAAGTTTAAACATAACTATAGCCTAGAGCACTACACCAACAATTACCTCTACTAGTTTGCTCTTATAGCTAAGTTATAAGATCAGAATTACTCTTATACCTAAGGTATACGAGTTAAAAAAATCACATTTTCTTTATAATTTTTTTTCATATATTATTAACAAGTATGCTCTTATAATTAGGTATAAAACTAGAATTACTCTAATAACTAATGTAAAAGAGTATTTGTTTTCACAAATTTTCACATTTACTAAAAAAAATCATAAAACAAAAAATATTACAAGTCCACTTCTATTAACTTTTTTTAATTCATTTTGGGACATGGGTGATATTATGTTTCATTTATGCTATATTGAAACAACAATATTCATGATTATACATCCAAAAAAGCACCTGCTATTCTCAAATATCATCCTTATTTCAACAACACATTTTTGTAATTAATGAACCTGTGGTGTACTTTCCCGTTTTAACGGAATCAGTTCATCAAGTTTTTATACATCATGAAAGTATATAAAACTTTATAAAGAATTTAAATCAAGAAAAAAAATTAACTTTATAGACTCATTTTCTTCAAAATGGAAGCAAATGAGTATAAGAGATGGCCAAATATCGGAGATTGTCGGAGAATCGAAGATTTGAGGGAGATGGCCAAAGAACTGAACTTGTATATCGGAGAATCGAAGATTTGAGGGAGATGGCCAAAGAACTAAACTTGTATAGTCGCCGGAAGAAAGGACCGAGGAATCGAGGCCAAAGGAAATATGCTACAATATGCAACGAGAGAGAGAAGGGAGGCTGCTGGAAAAAAATTCTGGTGTGCTTCAAAAAATTATTTGTGGCTCCATCTTATATCCAATAATTGGGCAACTGAACAATCACCAATTTAATTCCGTGTGACTGTTACAAAAGGAGGAAATCAAACAGACAGACATTAAGATTGCTCTTACAAGTCTGTTCATAATCATGAGAATACAAACTGACATTAAGCTTCCTGTTAGAAGTCTGTTCATGATCATGGGAATACAAACAGACATTAAGCTTGCTATTAGAAGTCTATTCATGACCATGGGAATACAGACAGACATTAAGCTTGCTGGATTTTATATTCCCATTCAATGTGGGATAACCACATTTTCCCACTTTCAACCCACTAACTTTGAGCATTAATATATCATTCATCCATTAATCATTTTGGACAAATAAATATTTGATTTCAATGTTCTCATGGAGTAGAACACAAACCCACATTCAATTTGGTCATTAAATAACCCATTTAAGAAAAATTCTCAAATTTCTTTCACACCCCCTACATTTTTCCAATAATCCCCCACATGAAGGAAATGGTGATAAAGTCCGGCAGTTGACACCTGCATAGGATAGGTAGGGGTTTTCCCTTTGAACCTTCCCTTGTAAAATATATTTACTCTACTTGCTAATCAGAAGACGCGATGTCCTTGAACTGTTCAGCTTCTTGTGTAGCCGGTCATATACTTTACACATGTATCTCCCTAACACCTTTCAATTCTCATAGATATGTTCATTCACGGCCCTGAACATAATGCCTGGTTCAGTGAGAAGAATTGAGCCTCACACAATTCTCCTCAAAGCGGCCAAACTTTTCTCTCACATAGGTGATTCTTATAAGTAACCCATATTACCCCCACTCGGCAATTTCGAAGTGTAAGAATCATTAAAAGCTATAAGCTTAACCTTTCCTTTCGGGATGTCACTTAAGGAATGGGATTGGGGTTGGTTCCCCCATAGTGACACTACAAGTCTTTTAATAGTTAGGTTGTCCCTTTGAAAACCTAGATCTTGGGATCTCCAGTCAACTATGTTGGGTTTTCCACTGTGTTTAACTTCTTAAGAGGCTTTAATCCCATTCCCAATATCAATCTTTCAACTACCTCTTTGGTTAACCCTTTGGTTAACGGATCCGCTAAGTTATCTTTTGACTTCACATAGTCAACAGATATAGTACCAGTTGAGAGTAGTTGTCTTATGGTATTATGTCTGTGACGTATATATGTTGCTTTGTGCCCTACCAATTACAGATTGGCTATCACAATGGATACAAATTGCTGGCACATGCTTCGTCCATTTTGGAATATCTTCTAGAAATTGGCTTAGCCATTCGGCTTCTTCACCACACTTACCCAAGGCTATAAACTCTGATTCCATAGTGGATTTGGCTATAACAGTCTGTTTAGAAGATTTCCATGATATAGCTGCATCTGCTAATGTGAATACATATCCACTTGTAAACCTAGAGTCTTTGATATCTGATATCCAGTTAGCATCAATATATCCTTCAATCAAAGCTGGATGTCTGGTATAATGTAATCCAAAGTCACGAGTATATCTTAAGTAACTTAGTACTCTCACAATACCCTTCTAATGGTCCATCCCAGGATTACTTGTATACTGACTCAGTTTGCTCACAGCATAAGCAATATCTGGCTTTGGTGTATTCACAGTTCGATTGTCACGAGTACATTAAACTTCCAATGATCCTTGAATACTCTAACTGAGACACATGTTCGCTTCTATTCTTTATTAAAAGTAGACTTGTGTCAATTGGTGTATTCACAGTTCGATTGTCATCCTTGTTAAATTTCTCTAGAATTTTATCCACATAATGTGATTGACTAAGTACAAGTCCAACATGTATTCTAGAAATTTTCACTCTAAGGATCACATCCGCTAAACCCATATCTTTCATGTCAAACTTCAAGTTCAACATATTATTTATGGATTTAATCATTTTATCACAGCTTCCTATGATAAGCATGTCGTCTACATAAAGACACAAAATGACATAGCCATTTTCCGTATTTTTGATATAGACATATTTGTCACATTCATATATTTTAAATCCACTTTCAATCATGGCTTGATCAAACTTTTGATGCCATTATTTTGGTTCTTGTTTGAGGCCATACAATGACTTCACTAACTTGCACACTTTATTTTCTTGCCCTGTAGCGGAAAAACCCGCTGGTTGTTCCATGTAAATCTCCTCTTCTAAATCTCCATTTATAAAGATAGTTTTTACATCCATTTGATGTACTTCAAGATTTTGCAATGTGGCAATTGCAAGTACAATCCTAATAGGCGTTATTCTCGTAACAGGAGAATACGTGTCAAAGTAATCTAGGCCTTCATTTTGTCTGTAACCTTTAATTACAAGTCTAGCCTTATACTTATCAATTGTTCCATCTGCCTTCCTTTTCCTTTTGAAAATCCACCTATATCCTAATGGTTTACTTCTCGGAGGAAGATCCACTAGTTCCCAAGTGTGATTTTGCATAATGGAATCAATTTCACTCTTAATGGTCTCTTTCCACAAATGTCATTCGGAAGAGCTAACGACTTCTTTATAACTTTGTGGCTCACTTTCTAGCATGTAGGTTAGAAAATCCGGGTCATATGATTTTTCTACCCTAGCTCTTTTGCTACGTCGAGGTTCCATCTCCTCTTCTTCACTTCTATCTTGAACGTGTTCTTCTTTTATTGAATGTTGTACCCTAGTTGGTGAGCTTACCTTATTTCTTAACTTATATGGGAACATATTCTCAAAGAAAGATACATTCCTAGATTCCATTATAGTATTCTTGTGTATATCTTGAATTTTTGATTCATACACAAGAAATCTATAAGCATAACTATTGTGTGCTTATCCAATGAATATGCAATCAACATTCTTAGGTCCAATTTTCACCCTTTTAGGTGGAGGTACGGCTACCTTCGCAAGACACCCCCACACTCGCAAGTATTTGTAACATGGCGCTCTTCCATGCCATAATTCATATGGGCTCTTGTTTAGTTTCTTTCGAGGTACCTTATTTAACACATAATTTTCCAACAACACGGCTTCTCCCCATATGTTAGAAGGTAATCCCGAACTTATGAACATGGCATTCATCGCTTCTTCTAATGTCCAATTTTTCCGTTCGGCAACACCATTTTGTTGGGGTGTAAGGTGCCGTGATTACATGTTTAATTCCATATTGAGCACAAATTGCCTCAAATGGAGATTCATATTCCCCACCACGATCACTTCTTAGCACCTTAATTTTACGGTTTAATTGATTCTCAACTTCATTTTTATAGAGAGTGAACTTCTCTATAGCTTCATCTTTACTTTTGATGAGGTGCATATAGCAATATTTTGTGCTATCATCAACACAAGTCACAAAGTACTTATTGCCACCACGTGATTGTGTTGATTTGAAGTCACATATGTCCGTGTGAACTAACTCGAGTGGTTCACTATTTCTTGTTATTGGATGGAATGAAGGTTTTGTAAATTTTGATTCTACATAAGTTTCACATTTGTGTTTGCAATCAACTTTGAATTTGGGTAAGCAATTCAATTTAATTAATCTAGCAATGGCATCATAATTAACATGTCCTAATCTACCATGCCACAAATGGGAAGACTCAAGCAAGTAAACAGAAGAGTTATTCATTGCATTGACTTTTGGCTTAATCGTCATTACATTAGGTTTCACCACCATTACACTTAACTTAAACATCTCATCATTCACATACCCTTTTCCTACAAACATTCCATTCTTGGACAAAGTGACAACATCAGATTCAAACACAATACGAAAACCATGCTTAATTAAAAGCGAGCCAGACACCAAGTTCTTTCGGATATCGGGCACATAGAGCACATTGTTGAGAGTCAATTTCTTCAAAAGCACCTTCCCTTGACCTTTGATGTCGAAAGTGGCTGAAATTCCCCATAAACAACTTTTTGCCATTTTCCATAGCTTCAAAAGTACTAAGCTTGTTTTTGTTGAGCACACATGTTTAGTAGCACCGGTGTCAATCCACCACTGATTTAGATTCAATCCCACCATATTCACCTCGGACACTACCGCCGCAAGGTGCATATCAGACACATTTCTAGCTATGTCTTCCACCATGTTCGCTTCACGATCTTTCTTTGGCATCCTACAAGTCGAAGCCTTGTGGCCTTCACCACCACAATTGAAACAAGTTCCTGTGAACCTCTTCTTGGAAACCCCTCCTTGAGGCTTCATTGAACAACCTCTTAGTTGTTCCAACTTTGGCTTTACCCTTGCCTTTGCCTTTGGAGCTTTGACCATGCTCCACCATATTGGCTTTGGCCATACTCGGGGTAAACCTTTTCTCGGCAACTCTATTGCCTTCCACAATGCTAAGTCAAAGGATAAGCCCTTCAACGTTCATCTCCTTTCACCTATGCTTAAGGTAATTCTTGAAATCATTCCAAGCGGGAGGCAAATTTTCTTGAAAACTTTCACTTAGCCCCATACCCTCGGCATGTATCTCGTGCAAAATCATTTGAAACTTATTCACTTGAGATTTCACAGTTTTTTAGTCCACCATCTTAAAATCAAGGAAACGGGCAACAATGAACTTCTTTGTTCCCGCATCCTCAATTTTATACTTGTGGTCTAAGGACTTCCACAATTCCTTAGCATTCCGCTTCTCTCTAAACACATTATAGGGAGCATCAGACAATCCATTAAGAACATAGTTCTTGCAAAGGAATTCCCCATGTTTCCAAGTTTGAACCGCAGCCAAGGTTATTACATCGGTCTCGTTTTCGGCCACATTTGGCATATCTTCTTGCAGATACTTAACCAAATTCAGAGTGGTCAAATAGAAAAGCATCTTTTGCTGCCACCTCTTGAAGTTGTGGCCAACAAACTTGTCTGGCTTTTTAGCATGGGGGGTTGAGATGTACACGATTTGAGGATTAGTCACAACAGTAGTGCCTTGAGAGCCATTTCCAGTTTGGGTCACATTTACGGTTTCCTTTCCAATCACATTCTGTTCAGTAGCCATTTCTGAAACAGAGAAAACAATTTAATCAGTTTAATGTTTCTGTAAAACGTAACCCTTCTCAAGGGAATAAGTCTTAAGATTGTTGGCAGAAATTACAATAACAGAAGGATAATAATTACAGAAATTAAAAATAAAAATATAAACTGAATAAATTTGAAGAAACAAATTGGCAGTAACAATTGGTTGTTGTGCACGAGCCCTAATGAATCAGTCTCCTTAAGACTTATTCGTCCCCTCACCGATAGTGCTTGAGGCTGTCGTGGATGCGAGTCTCCCAGGATCTTACGTGCGGACAGGGGGCACTTTGCACCTAAAGTTCACGGAGAATTGGCAGTGTGCCTGGACAGTATCACCACGATGCAGAAATGCACAGAGGCCAAAGAAAAGATGCTGCAATATGCAACGAGAGAGAGAGAGAGAGGAGGCTGCTGGAAAAAAAAATTCTGGCTTGCTTCAAAAAATTGTTTGTGGCTCCATCTTATATCCAATAATTGGGCAACTGAACAGTCATCAATTTAATTCCGTGTGACTGTTACAAAAGGAGGAAATCAAACAAACAGCCATTAAGATTGCTGTTACAAGTCTGTTCATGATCATGGGAATACAAACAAACATTAAGCTTGTTGTTACATGTTTGTTCATGATCATGGGAATACAGACATACATTAAGCTTGTCGGATTTTACATTCCCATTCAATGTGAGATAACCACATTTTCCCACTTTCAACCCACTAACATTGGGCATTAATATCCCATTAATCCATTAATCATTTTGGACAGATAAATATTTGATTTTAATGTTCTCATGGAGTAGAACACAAACCCACATTCAATTTGGTCATTTAACAAATAACCCATTTAGGAAAAATTCCCAAATTTCCTTCACACCCACTATATTTTTCCAACAAGGAGAAAGAGGAAGTTGCCAAAAAAGTTACCAAGTCGTCATCGCCTTAAATGGACATCCTAGGTAACCGGTGAAATGGTCGTCGCTGCTGGTGCTAGAGAGAGAGAGAGAGTGAGGGTTGACGTTGAGTGTGTTGGTGTATGTTTATCTCTGGTGTGAAGAAGTCTAGATCTTCCATGGCTAACCGGAGTAAAATGATGAATGTGGAGGAGGAAGGAGAGAGAGGGTTCGCCGGAGATGATGAAGATTTGGTCGGTGAAGATGAAGGTTTGCGGAGAGTATTTGGAAAGAGAGAGTATTTGTTTGTGTGTGTATGTGTGTTTTAGAGAGAGAGAGCGGGAAGAAATCGAAAATGAGGAGGGAGGGTAGGTTTTTATTTGAGGATAGGTGTAGAATTGACATTTAGGAATTATTTTTTACTTGGTCAATGGGATGATGGGTTTATATGGAATTTTGATTTGGGTTTTAAATAGTGTGTGGGCTTTTGAAAATATAATGGACTTTATAAATAATGCTTTGGGCTGAGGGAGCCTTGTGGAATTATTCCTATTATATTAGTATCTACAATATAATGATAAAAGCTCATCAGATAGTTTTTTTGCTCTCTGTATATCACATTATGGATTTTTTTTCAAATAATTTCATTTTAAAATATAAATTCCAAAATAACTCACATTTGAAACTATTTTCCAACATGACCATATTTTTGGAACTCGCTTCATGGTGTAGCGAGTTTAACGATTGATCGTTGAAACTCGCTACACCATGTAGCGAGTTTGGTTAAATTAGGTTTAAGCGTTTGAATTAATCAAATGTGATTAACAAAGCAAAAATCGCTACACCGTTTAGCGAGTTTACGCGTACAACAGTGAACGGTGTTGCGAGTTTAGAAAGACCAGTTTTCAGAGAATAAGGTTTCCAGATCCAGATACATTCCCATTTTCATATCCTCTCATACTTACATTAAAAAAAAACAAATATGCACATCATTTAATTTCGTCAGAATCGTTGAATATCAAGAATCAAGGTAAACTAATATCATTTTAATCATTGTTTTTCACTTGTGTTTATATATAAAATTTAAGTTTTTAACTGTGTTTTAGTATATTATAGATATACATGTTAGGGTTTTGTTATTTAGGTTTTAAAGCTATGATTTCGTAATGTAGGGTTAAAGATGAACGGGGGTTCAATCATTTTCATGTGCTATTGGGGAGGTGATGATGGACAACCATTTGGAGGTCCTCATTTTCAAAAAGGACCAAAATGTGCAATTATGGCTAATTGTCGATGGAGATACAATGAGTTGATTGATGAATTATATAAAAAGGCGGGCTTAGATCGGTCACAATATGATTTGGAAGTCGTTTATAGATGTTCTCATACTTTTGATATCGGGATTGGTGAGTACTTTCCTTTCCGTATTGAAGATGATGCGTGTATGGATATAATGTTCAATCATTTAGCTAAATTTGGAGGGATGGGTAATTTGCAGTTGTATGTGGTTGTAAAATTGATTGAAAATCGACGTTATCCAGATTTTGAAACACTGCACACAGAGACCATTTATGGGTATTCACCAAGTTGTAACCTTGATGCAGGGGTTGTACAAGTACACAAACACTTGTCGATGGAGAAAATCTCACGTGTAATAAAACCTTGCAAGTATACAAGTACTGAAGTAGCAGTGTATAAAAGTGAAATTACCCGGGATTTCGCGCGGGCGCGAAACGCAGTTGTCTTTCGCGGAGGGTTGGTGTCTGAGACCTCGCTTTTCGGGAAGGAAGAGGAGTTGCCACGCGGTTTTTGTATTTTGAGCCCAAACGTTGAGAAACAGCTTTAGTGAAAATGGTGTCGTTTTTATTGGTAGCAAAAACTTAGAAAAAAAGCTTTGAAAACGGGGGGTCATTTTTATTGGTAGAAAAAATGAGTAGAAAGCTATTTTGGGTACCAAAGATTGTTAGGTTCGGAGGTCATGTTACGTTTCGGGAAGAGTATTACGAGATCACCCGAAACGCCTCGTATGACGAGTCTTTCTACCTTTCTCGAAAACGTGTGCGTGTGTGTGTGTGTTTGCATTTTTGAAATGGGGGCTTGAATGACAAGCTTAATCTTGGTTTGAATGTCAAACGTTGATTAGGTGATCTTATTTGAAAAGACGAGCGTTTGAATGACAAACGTCGGTTTTGGAGTTTTAGGAAAAGTGGCGCGAATGCTGATTTTAACTGTTGATCTTAAGTGTCAAATGTTGACTTTTAAAAAAAGAGCGTTTGAATGTCAAACGTCGGATTTTGAGTTTGAAGATGAGCGTTTGGAGGCGAAACGTCATATCGCGCATTTTGAAAGAGAGTTCGAGGGTCGAACTCCGGTTTTGAACCGGGCATTGCATTGTTAACGATTTTTACGGGAAAAAGCGTATTAAATGATATGCAATCAACGAATCGGGTTGCGACTCAGACTTTGAAAAGTAAATACTATCACGATCTAAATGGGTCGGACTTTGTAAATGACAGTATTTAAAGTGCGGTATCAACGGAATCAAACGATCCGGAATTGGAAAGTACGATCGACGAGCCAAAATGGGTCGAAGTTGTAAATGATGATCGACGAGCCAAAACGGCTTGGAATGGTAAATTTGCATAAAAGTAAATGACGTTCGATGGATCAAATGGTCCGGAATTGTAAATGACAGAAATGTAAATGACGATCAACGGATCGATCGATCCGGAATTGTAAATGACAGAAATTTAAACGGAACGAGGTCGGAACGGCGTTTTAACCCGAGATTACATCTCTTACGGGAAGAGAAGAGGATCTAGGGGCTAAAACGTATCGGACCCCGTTAGACGGAGGCGTCTACATTTCAACGATGTTCGTCCGGAATGATTGTAGCGACTGGCACGTAAACCGAGGCAGAACGAGAGATTAGAGAGAGAGAGTTATACCTATGACTAGGGTCGACTCCTTTGGCTCGGGAGGTGTATACGGGATACGGAAAGTGGTTTGGAACGGTGTTTCGAAGTGGAGGGGATCGTATTTGATCGAAATACGGAGTTTTCACGCAAAATGAGGTAAAACTGAGGCTCGGGAGGGGTGAGAACCAGTTTAGGCCGTGAGGTTTTGGTGGAGGGGAGTAATTTTTTTTGTTTTTTCTAAATGGCTTTGACAGCCCTTCTATTTATAGGTGAAATTTCAGCATGAGTCCGGCCGGACTTAGCTTGAAATCCAGGGGGTTTTGTGAAACTTTGGAAATTGGAGGGACTTGCTGGCAATTTCTGAGAGTCTGCAAAGGAGTCCGACCGGACTTGGACTGCATACCAGGGGTATTTTAGTCTTTTCTCCTTGATTTTTGATTGAAAGGTGACTAGAGGGAGGTGGCATGCGTGCCAAGTGTCCCATGACTCACCAGCCTTGTGGGAGTTCGCGCCCGGGTCCCGGTTTTGTCCGTTTTTTAAAATAACAGTCCGGAAAATGTCCGAAACGCCCCCGGAAAGTGCCGGAAAGTGCCGGAAAGTGCGTTTTTCAGGGAAAGCCGTACTTTTACGTGCGACGACGTGTGTTAAGTACGTTTCGACGTTGGGATGCTCGGGGCAGTCCCGGGACGTCTCGTTGGCTCGGCAACGGGGAACTTAACGGGTTCCGGTTAACCTGGAGCGGGCCAGTTAACGGATTCCGGTTGACTCCTAACGGATTTTGACAATCCGGATTTGGGTACTTACAGTTAGCCCCTCAGCGACGTTTCTTCCGAAGGAAGTGGGGTCGTTGAAAAAAGATAAGGATCCAAATCGGGATGCCTTACTTTGAAAGACCTGGGCGGTCAGCTGGCTGGACCCTTAGCGAAAGGATTCCTACGTATCCCGAGCGGGAATCAAGCCGATCGTAGTTCGTAGGTGCAAGGGCCGCGCGTGGGGACCTTGACCTGAGCGAGACTGTTGGGAGGCGTCTAAACCTGAATGAGACCATTGCAAGGTACCTGTACCTGAATGGAGACTATTGTGAGGCATCTGAACCTGGGACTTCTGAAACCTTCGAGGGCGTGTGGCACCTCAAACCGAAGCTAACGAACATACGAGGGCGTGTGGCGCCTCAAACTGGAGTTACTGAATCATACGAGGGCGTGTGGCGCCTCAAACCGGAGTTGCTGAATCATACGAGGGCGTGTTGCGCCTCAAACCGGAGTTGCTGGATACGTTTATCCTGAGATGAAGGCGTTCGTGCCTTGGATGCTGGGCTTATGATGACGGCCAGGTTTATCCTGCTAGGGATAGGGTGGAAATGATGGGAACAGTTGTGTTAAACTGGCGTTATTAACAACTCGGAAGGATTGACGTTTCTTCTTAAGAATCCTGCTGAGGATGAGCGTTCGGGCTTACCTTGATGGCCGAAGTGGGATTGTTGTGCGGGCTTACCTTGATGCTCGCTGAGGTGGGACGATCGGGCTTACGACTGGCGACCGGGGAAGTGAACGATGGTGAAAACCACTTGAAATTTTAACGTCGGGAGACAGAAATGTAACTGGAATGTCCGGAGACATGATTGAGCATTTGAATGTCAAACGTCAACTGAGGATTGAATTTAACGTCTGGAGACGGGCGTTAGTTAAAACTAACTGGGAATTTAACGTCTGGAGACGGGCGTTAGTGAAAACTAACTAAGAATTTAACGTCTGGAGACGAGCGTTAGTGAAAACTAACTGGGAATTTAACGTCTGGAGACGGACGTTAGTGAAAACTAACCGGGAATTTAATGTCTGGAGACGAGCGTTAGTGAAAACTAACTGGGAATTTAACGTCTGTAGACGAGCGTTAGTGAAAACTAACTGGGAATTTAACGCCTGGAGACGAGCGTTAGTGAAAACTAACTGGGAATTTAACGTCTGGAGATGAGCGTTAGTGAAAACTAACTGGGAATGGATCCTCGGGGGATGGAGTGTTAGAAATGTCTAACTTTGGGGAAATTTTACACTTTTGGGGGCCAAAAGGGGTAAAATTGAAACTGTGAAAAGCTGAGGGGCCAAAGTGGCAAGGAATCTTTCTGGTGCAGCAAGAGTCAGGCCGGACTTGGACTGAATTTGACCAGATTCAAATTAGCACCAAGGCCGACGCAAACCAGTCCATTTCCCCCCATTAATTCCGACGAGAGGGAGAGAAAAGAGAGAAAATTTTCACCCCAAATTGTGAGGTTTGCTCATATTTGTGAAGGAAAATCAACATGGAAGGTGATTTGGAACCAATGGCTCGTCATGGAAGGACCGATGACGAAAGAACGCGGTTGGTTCGGACCATTCGAACCACTACTCATCCATTGAATCCGGCGGAGTTCTACCTGGCTAGGGAGAACCACAAATCCAAAGGAGGGATCGAGAGACAAGTAAGCTTCCTTCAAATTCCATTAATTTTAAGAATGTGCATTCTTTAAATGTTAGAAATTTGACTAGAAATGAGCTAGGGATTTCGGTGCTTGAATTGGGGCTTTTGACTTTGCTATGAACTTTTGTCGAAATTGACTAGAGTGTAGTTCAATTAACACCATGGGTAGATGACATAAAAATTTTGGTTGCAAAATTCCATGTCTAGATGTGTTTTTCGAATTTAAAGCATGTTTAAATTGGGAAGGAGTAAATTTTCGAAATGTTCGAAAGGATTTGAAAGTTCCGAATTCGACGGAGTTTTCGAAGGGTTTTGAAAGTTTTGGTTTCGACGGAGTTTTCGAAATGATTTGAAAGTTCCGGATTCGACGGAGTTTTCGAAGTGCTTTGAAAGTTCCGAATTCGACGGAGTTTTCGAAATGCTTTGAAAGTTTCGGATTCGACGGAGTTTTCGAAGGGCTTTGAAAGTTCCGGATTCGACGGAGTTTTCGAGGTGCTTTGAAAGTTTCGGATTCGACGGAGTTTTAGAAGGGATGGAAATATTTTAGGAAATGAATGAGAACTGTATCTGCATTGCATCCTTTGACATGCGTTCGTGCACTCTGTTGATTTCGCTTACGTACTTAACGTATTCTTGTCTTGTTCACCTGCAAGGGCGAGGGAAGGTTGATGTTAGCAATCAGAAGAGTCGGGGAGCCTTTGAGGCAGTGCGTGCGCTGTGGGAGATATTCCCGGACGAGGCTCGAGACGGAGAGAGGAGTCCACAGCAGCTGGTGATCGACTCCGGATTGGCTGGATTTATCAGTGCGGTGGCTGCAATAGCCGCGACGCAGAGGGCCAGGTCCATGTACGTAGCTCTGAGCGAGTACTGGTGGGATATGACCCACACTTTTCATTTCAAGTGGGGGGAGGCGACGGTGACTCCCACTGACTTTGCCGCTATCACTGGGTTGCCGACCTTTGGCAACGCGCTGGTGTGGGTGGACGGTTATACCCCGGGGCAGCTGTCGGAGCTGCTGGGCTTCGATATTACCGATACCAGGGGCTTAAGTATCCGGTTCAGGCCGATGGAGAGGCATCTGCAGACGGGCATTGCTGATTATTTGGATGGGTCTCTGAGGATGACCGCGGAGCGCCTGGCTCGAGGGTTTCCATTGTTCGTGTTGTCAGCGACTCTGTTCCCGACTTCTGACACGTCTTGTCACTTCCCTCTGCTCGGGTCGCTGACAGACTTGGATGCAGTGAGGGGGTATGCATGGGGAGAAGCTGGATTGGCCGAGCTCTATCACGCCATGGACAGGTTCTCGCGGGGAGAGGAGAACTCCTTGAGCTGTTTCTCGTTTGCTTTGGATGTAAGTTCGCGTCTTTTTCTCTTCCCTGTCTCATTTTTGTACTCGTATGTATCTGCTTTGTAGCTGACATAACTTTCCATTTGCTTGATGTGTCCTGGGTGCTACGAGGTGTTCAGCCCGCAAAGAAATGTGGATATTAGGGAGGCGTACCGATCCCCGTTCCCCGCCATGCCGTCTCGCGTAAGAGGCGAAGAAGGCGGTGTCATCGAGGGCGGGTACCTACCGTCATACGAGGAGGTGTCTCCGGCCCTAAGCCGGGAGTTCTCCGAGCGAGATCCACTGACCCGGTGGAGCCGGTTCCACATGGGCGTGGTTCAAAGCTGCTAGTGAGGTTACGCGGCGGCGGAAGCTCTGGTGGGACTTCACTGCGATGCGATGTATCCGGGAGAAGGTGACCCGTCGCATGGCCCGGGTCCCTTCCGATGGTGCTCTGGATTCGCCTGGGCCGCACATGCAAAAGATCCTCTCGTCGATGCCGATGGAGGAGCCGGGAGAGGTATAGACAGTGGTGTGTTCTATACCGAGTACGTCATAGCGGGAGCCGACTACGACACTTTCGAGGATGAGGCCGAGGAGCCCGCAGTGCAAAGACAGGAGGGCGAGGGCTCCCGGATATCCTCGAGATCTCCCGCTCCCACACGCTAGGCCGCATACAGGGCCGGGATCTGCTCGCGCAGGCGATCGGTGATCCCGATCCCGTGAGGAGCCGAGACCACGGCATGTGGTTGACCCCAATACTTTGGTGAGCACTTTTGATCTTCTGCATTTGATAGTAGCATTCTCGCAAATGTTACATCTATACTTTCTCGCTTGTCTTTTGATGACTTTCCCGGTTCGCAGTGCGGCGCCGCACGTATAATGAGGCGTGAGAGAGCTGGGACGGGTGGGCCAACTACGCTAGGAGGCTCGTGGAGTTCCCGAGGTGCGCCTCCCGTGAGGATCGTGGATGTTCGTGAGCGGAGGCCACGTCTAGTGCCGAGAGGTTCTGCTCCGCCTCCCATAGAAAATTTTGGGTGGAGAGGACTTTGCCAGGATTTGGCCGGGCCTGCGGCGAACTGGCCGGGTTCGTGGAGCTCATCCTCCTTCGCACTCGGGCGCGAGAGGGGAGAGTCCTCGAGTTCACAGCGCAGAGGAGGCCTTTCGCGTATTCCCGCCCGGGAGGAATTTGGAGATTTCCTATTTTGACGGATCCTATGCAGCAAGGTGAGCAAGGCGTCGAGTGCTCTGGATAACGAGCAGACTCCTGAGTAGTCCTCCTTTTTATTGCTTTTAGACAAAATGTATGTATTGTCCAGAACAATTTGACTTGAACTGTATTTGAAAAGGCGCCCTTGGGGCGGAACCTGTACTTCGCACATCTATTTAGTGATTACCTTCTTTTTATTTTGGCAAATAAGCAAGTAGGTTGATCAAAAATAAATAAAATGAAACATGCATAAAAAATTGAACGGGTCAAAAATTATGCCTATATGCACTGATTATTAATTAATTGCACTGTTGCACGAGCCCGGGGCGGAAGGGATGTTGGCATTGGTTGATTGAAACCAGGGGTAGCACGCAGATTCATAAAGGCATGAATAGGGCTTTGTTTGGAATTGTTTCCAATTTAAGAGCAGCTGGCTGCAGAGTTGACCAAGTCAATCGGCAGAGGAGTCCCACTGACTGAGGATGAAATTTCAGAGTCTTTTAAATTGCAATTTCAGCTTTGCAATTCGTAAGAAACTGCGCCTTTGCTTTGATCAATTGGCTGAATTTCTTTCAAATTCCTAAGGTTCCCTTCACTTTTTTCATGGCTCCCTTTCCTAAGCCATCGTCTCGGATGCAAGAGCGATACTTGGAGAATTTTCAGTCGTGGGTACGGAACCACACGAGGCAGAACAAAGGGTTTTTCGAAGGCTGTTACGGGATGAAATCTGTTTGGGCTTTGGAAGGAGCTCATGCCAGATTGGGAACTTTTCGAGAGCGCCGGCTCGCTTCTCGGGACGAC
>JAFEMH010007452.1:77500-89175 GCA_022495995.1 Adenophora triphylla var. japonica | reverse complement strand
CCTCCTGCGAGGAGCCACCCCCGAGTAGATCAAAAGAGGCTCCGTCTTCAACGATAGAACCCACCGTATCATAAACGGGCTCCTCGCGGTCAAGATACGTGGCCAAATGTCTCTCTAAGGCACAGCGCCAGGGCATCGGCAGAGGATGGGTCCGGATACTGCTAGCGGCCACCTTCATCTGGGACTCGGACTTGAGGGTTCGGAGAAGGGCCAACCAAATCTGGACTCAATAACCAAAATATCCCTCTGGGTTCCATTGGTCAAATTTGTTCGATGGGGGAGAGAAGGTCTACTGGTAGAGTAATTCCTAGCCTTCAAGCTCGAATGCCCCGACCGATTTGGTTCTCGATAATAGGCGTAGAGCTCCTGGCCAGTGGAAGGTTCATAACCTAAGAATCTCGCAAACTATGAAGGAGACAATGGCCCCGATGGCATTAGGAGTCAGTGCATAGGAAGGCAAACTGGTTGAACTCAGAAAAAGTAGAAAAAGGGGTCCAGGGGCACCTTAGGCTATTCTCAAATCGGGTCCCATAGAAGACGCAGTTCGTTGTCCTCGCGGACATCCGCTATGGTTTCGGCCGCAGCCTTGTCCTTATCCTTCAAAATGGACATGCCCAAGGGTGCGGACACGGAAGGCGTTGCGGCCAACGTTGTAGACCTCATATATCCTCCTCCCAGCCAATAGTAGCCACCTCTTCGGCTTTCTTACCGCGGCCACGGCCGGGGTTCACCTCAACCTGCCTCGCCTTTATTCCGGTAGGGCCACCACTATCTCCTCCTGAGTCGTGGTCGAAAAGGCGTCAACTATGTTCGTAGTCTCATTAGCCCTCTGGAGGTCCCCGCAGCCCTCCTATCCTCAACCTCACGGTCATCCTCCTCGCCTCCGAGCTCGACGAGCCAAAGAGACCGGTGGAATCACCACGGGCGAGGTTACTTCACCTCATTCTCCCCGCCTCCGCCGCCTCAAAATTCAGAGGCTCCAGCCTCGCCGCTACTCGAGATCGATTGGGTTATTAGGGTGCGGCCGCGGCACATTAGGAAATATGGTCCTCGTGCGTAACGTCTAAAGTGGTCATTCAGGTCCGTGCCCGTGCCCGCGAGTCATTGGTTTGTTCAGGATCCATCGGGCTCACACTTTTCCTGGCCACAAATTACTTCGGGGACGCGAATCGCTCTCCTCACTAATTCAACGGCGTTCAAAGCCTCGATCTCTCTCGCGGGTGGAAAACCTCCGCACAAAACTCCCATCACAAAATTTCTTAGCACTACTTCGTGATCCCCAACACCCGCACATCACGATTGTAAATATACTTCCTCTTGGCCTCCCACAATCGGGGTGGGACGAACGGCCCCCAATCGTCTTTCTCACAGAAATACAAAAAGCAGTGCAGGGATAGCCTTAGCTACCCCAATCCTACCTTCCTAAAAATCCCCCAGTCCATTTACAGACGGCAAAGAGATCAGGGGTGGATCCATCTCCTAATTCTAAGGGACGGCGTGGTCCAAACTCACGAGTGGTCATTTTACAAAACCCAGAAAAGAAAAACAGAAAGAGATGAAGAAGAAACACAGAAAGAACACCCCAAAATTACTTACGAAGAAAGACTTGAAGGTTGGATTCGGAGAATACTAGCACAAGGTTCGCAGCAAGAAATTTCTCTCTCAAGGGCTCTTTGAAGGTTTGGAAACGATAAAAAGGGTTTGAGGTTTAAGGGTTTGGTATTTATAAGGTCTACCTATACGGGTTAACCCATTAACCCGTATTAATTAGCCCACAAACCACGCCTCGGACCCTGAACCGTCTTCAAACGTTTGAAAATTTGAAAATTCCACCGGTTGAGCATTTATTGCCCCCCTTGGATGATCGACACGTACCCGTACGTACCACGCCCGTCTTTCATCTCGCCTGTGTGGCCCACTTGATTAACCGGGAGGCACAAGATGCAAGAGGGCCACGTGTCTCACTGGTGCCTCCCGAACGTTCCCATAGGCCCATGGGGCCAAGCAACAACCAACAAAAATGCTAACACTGGTGCTCGCCAAAGCGGCGGTCTAGTCCAACCGAGCTTCTAGTACCTCCTCACTCAGACCATAAATAATCACACTCGAAGCTAGGGGCCATTGATGAGCCCGGATCTATGCTGGATCAGGCGCCTGGCCTCGGGTCCAAGTGAACCAAATGACTTGTGGTAGTACCTAAACCACGTGAGGGGAAGACCGCGACAGAGGCCCGAGGTCAAGACCGTGTCCTCTCCGCATTAATCCTATCAAAGACCGGAAGGATCCCGACCGCTATATTCGTGCCCGCACGACTCCATGATCGCTGGGTCCGTGCCCGCAAATTGTATGTCCGCAGGGATCCATGCCCGCAGGAGGCATGACCGCTCCATCTGTGCCCGCGTCAAATACCTTTGACCGCGGCCACAATGTTGACCGCGGGCACATGTCTGCTTCCCGGTTAATATCAAGCCTTACTGAGCAAGTTAGCTTATTGACTCTGACATGCAAGTTGCCGGCTCCCCCATCACGCATTCAATGCGGCTCAGTCAGGCGCCTACTATTTCATTTAATGCGCCAAGCCATCTACACGGCTCATGTCCCTTTCAGCCATGCCCCCTCTGACAGTCAGTGTTCCCTCCCTGACAGGGCTAATTAGCTGCGGACACGTGTAGCTGGTCAAAATACCAAAGTGCCCCTTAGGGCTGATCTCATTGCTTACATCAACAAGCACCACTACATTGCCTATAAATAGAAGGTCTTTGTCCCCTTGGGCAAGGTAAGTTAAAAAAGATATCGAGTAAGCCATATTACTCTTAAACCCTAAACACACACACGCTCCAAGGTATTCAAAGCCTTATTACTCAGTATTCTTACTCTCACACCCGAGGGCCTGAGTTGGAGTAACATCCAACTTTGACTTTAACGGTGCTTATTTGTGTTGTGATCTAGGTACAAGCAAACCACAAAAATATCCTAGCCAGATATCCTTGAACCGCTCCTGACCCTGAAAAGCTGAAAAGCTTGGCGTCATCAATATTTATTAAAAAAAAAAAAAACAATATGATAGGCTTTGTAGTGACGAATTTGGCGGACCAAAAAAGCTTGCGGGCTTGGCCCTTCCTGTGGCCTAAATTTCAGATTCGGCCGGTCTCTTCTAGACTAGCTAGTGTTGGGTTTTATGGGTCCATGCGCAGCGGAATTAAGCATAAAATTAACACAAAACCCAAGCCCTAAGATCCGTTCTATACGATTAAATTGAATTCCTATGAGATAGAATTTACCAACCTTTTTGCTTTCCGGTCTTGAGCTATCGAACGGATAATTATGTGATTCGTAATCACAAACTTTTGACCTTCAAATCTTCGAATCTTCAACTTCTTTGGATCTTCAGATTTGAACTCTAGGCCTTCGATTTGTTTGAACAAATTAAGACCCTCTTTTGGTAATCCACACAAATATGAATGTCGAGAACGATTCTCGGGTTGGGAATTGCTAGATTCCTAAAAACTTATGGAAGAATATTGAGAGGACTTTTATTGAGAATTTATTGAAAAATTCGGCTAGAGAGTTAGGTCTGACAGACCTCACATATTTATACTACAATAGTATGAATATGTCTCCTAATCGTATTAGGAGAACAGGCTGTCAAAACCGCGTAGGGCTTGATATGTCGCGCGGTATATTAAGCCATTGGCTTAATATGTCGCGCGGTATATATAGCCGAGATACGAAGACTCTCAATCATTCTTCCTCCGGTTCAACCAATTCATTCTATTTGTGTGTGACCCAATAGGATTGTATTATGTTGGCAATGAGTCCGATCATATCGACCCTCATAAGACATAAGCGGACTCTAGCAAGCCATTATGTCTACCCAAATAACACAACGTAAGAGTTCACGTTTCCAATGGTACACTTCCATTTCTCCCTTTGTCTCACGATGTTATATTGAACACAAGTCATGGTTCACGTCAACTTGTATTTGTTCAATGCTTTCTCGATCTTGAGTATAATGATAATCCAATCACATTGGGGTGTGGCCACACGCTTTCATCATTATCACTCATCGAGGGGCCCAAGCAAAACATCTCTCATCCGAGGGACAAATTCCATCTTGACTTATCATCCTTCCCATCATGAATCTGATCATGCCAAAGATAGTCTTTATAGATATCGTGTTAAGATACCGTTTGACTAAAATCAAACATAACTTTCATCATATGTAAGGTCATGATAATCTCGGAGTCTAAGGACTAAATGAAGTGACCATATGAGATTTAATTATGACATTTGACCATGACATAAATCTCATACGGGTCAAGTCCAGTTACTTGTTCTGTAACAAGTACCCATAATTTCAATGTGCATCTCTATGCATATAATCATCATATGATTATCCATTGACAATTATACTAGTTATTTACAAGTTTGTAATGTGCATCTTTATGCATATGATCATCTCTATGGTCATCCATTACCAACTTATACTAAATAACTAGGGACACAGATTAATATAATAAACATGCGAAAACATATATTAATCAATAATAAAATTTCTCATTTATTAATGATAAAGACGATACATCAAGGTTTATAGAAACTATAAGCCTAGGGCATACACACTAACAGCTCCCATTTGCACTAGGCTCCATTTATGTATCGAATACTCATGGATCTAACATGACCATCATGCTTCTGCATGTGCGAGGGTCTTTGTAAGTGAATCCCTAATGTCATCATCGGTTGATACTTTGTATATCTTGACTTCTTCTCATTCTTTATGAATTCCTCAAAGAACTTCTAAGTGAGTGTTTGGATCGTTGTTGTGACCTTGGTTCCATTGTTTGCACAAGTGGCACCACTATAGTCATAACAAGAGCTTCACCGATTAGTGATACTTGGAACATTTCCAAAACACTAATGAACTTTTGATCCAAGCGCCTCTTTTAGTAGTAGAATTGGCTACAATTTACGCTTGGAACTCTTCCAATCAAGCGCACCTCTAATAAGCATAAACATAAATCTTAATTGCGATTTAAAATAACTTTGTCGGTTTGGAAGCTAGCATCTATGTAACCCTTACGGCAAGATTAACTTCCAATCTTTCAAATCCCCGAACGTATCCTTAGTTCTTCTTAAGTACTTAGGATCATCTTGACTCCCATCCAATGGTTTATATCAGGATCAAATTGGTATCGACTCATCATGCTTTGAGCATATGAAACGCTGGGTCTAGTACAAATCATGGCATACATGACAGATCCAAATGCCGAAGCATATGTAACTTCATTCATTTTCCCTTTTGCTCATCAGTTGTCATAAGACAATGAATATTGCTAAGAGAAATACCATGATCCATTGACAAACTACTCTTCTTAGACTCTTTTAAGAATCTTGTCAATGTGAACACTTTGACTCAAACCAATTTATCCTTCTAGATCTATCTCTATAGATCTTGATGCCAAGGATGTAAGCGGCTTAACCCTTATCTTTCATTGAGAAAACATTCCTTGACCAAGACTTGACAGTCTTAAGTGTCGGAACTTGTTTTTCCAATGAGTAAGATATCATTGTAATAAAACAATAGAAATAATACTACGCTCCCACTGAATTTCATGCATACACAAGGTTCATCTTTGTTCTTCGATGAAGTCAAACTCTTTGGCCAATTCATCAAAACAAAGATTCCAATTCCTTGAAGCTTGCTTCAACCCATCTCATGGATCTTTGCAACATGCATACTTTATTAGAGTTTCTTAGATCGACAAACTATTCGGGTTGTGTACTCTACACATCCTTAATAATCTTTCCATTTAAAGAAAGTCGTTTGACATCCATTTGTCATATCACATAGTCACAATATGTGATAATAGCAGTTGAAATTCTAACAGACTTTAACATTGTAAGTGGCGAAAAAGGTTTCAACATAGTCAATACTATGAATTTGCCCAAATCCCTTTGTTACAATTTTTAGTCATGAAAGTATACATCTTCCCATCCATGTCGGTCTTGAAGACCTACTTGCACCCTTTAGTTTTTACACCTTTAGGTAGCCCAATCAAGTTCCAAACTTGATTATCAAACATGGATTGCAATTCGGATTCCATGGTTCCTAACCATTTATCCAAATTAGGAGGGGACATCGCTTCTTGATAGCAAGTAGGATCGTCATTCTTAATGACTTCCACTTTATCACTTTCCGCAACGAGAAATCACTTATTTCTTGAGTTCGGATCGTGACCTATCCAATCTACGATGGACTTGTGCATCTTGAACCGGTTCCACAACTCTTTGTGAACTTGGTTCCGTCTCTACTCTTGGTTCCATATTATTTTCGGGTTCTTGAACTTCTTTCAAGATTAATTTTACTCCCACTAGATTCTTTATTGAGAAATTATTTCTCAAGAAACAAATCGTATAGAGCAACAAACATTTTGTTCTCTTTGTGGTTGTAAGATTAATTTCCGAAAATAACTTTGTCAAATTTGGTGCTAACTTATAAGAGACAAGTCTCTTTACATAAGATTCGCAACCCCAAATTTTCATGAAAGACAAACTAAGTTTTCTTCCATGCCACATCTCATGTGGGGCCTTAGGAACCGATTTAGTAAAGACTCAATTCAGTGTAACCGCATTACTTCTAATGCATATCCTCAAAAGGAATTAGGAAAGTCAATTTTGACACATCATCGAATGAACCATGTCTAACAAGGTTCTATTCCTCCTCTCAAACACACCATACAATGTGGTGTTCGGGTTGAGTCAACTACGAAACGATTTCATAGTTTTGAGATGATTGTCAAACTCTTGGCTCAAATATTCACCACCTCGATCTAATCGAAGTACTTAATAGTTTTACCAAGTTGTTTTTGTATTTCATCTTGAAATATTCGAAACATCTCAAAGCGATTCACCTTTGGACTTCATCGGATAGACATAGTCATATCTAGATAAGTCTTTAGTGAAATATGATGAAATACCAAAATCCTCCTAGCAATCTTTGCTTAATAGTCCACATACATCTCATGTATAATGACCAATAAGGCACTAGCCCTCCCACTACTATTAGTGTAGGGTGGTTTGGTCAATAATCCCAATAAACAAGATCAACATTCCTCAAATGACTGATAGTCATATGAGTCTAAAGGTCCATGTTAATGGAGTTTAGATATATGTTTCTTATTTATCTGACCAATCCGGCAATGCCATATGAACTTGGTTGTTCATATTGTTCGGTTTAGATTTCCATTTATATTATAGATATCTTCAACATTATTTTGTTTCTTATCTTCAAGGATATGAAGACCATTCAATGACATATGCATTACAATAAGGCATATCATTAAATGAATATAAAACTTCTTATTGAAAATAAAAAAATTATATCCTTCATCATCCATTTAAGAAACCGAAATAATACTCCTACTCAAATTCGGAACGTAGTCATACTTGTTCAAAACAAGTACTACTTCACAAGATAAAGTGACTTCATAAGTCCCTATGGCTAATGTAGCAACCCTTGCTCCATTTCTATACATAGGTTTAATTTACCCTTTTTGAGTAGCTTTCTATTCTTTGTTCCTTGCACATTTAAACAAATGTGGGATCCAATCCGGTATCATATACCCAAGAACAAGAAGTTGAAAAGAAAATATCTATCATATAGATACTCGAAGTAGTGGCAATCATATTGCCCTTCTTCACCTTTTAGGCCTTCCTAATAAGCCTTGCAACTTTGCTTCCAATGACAATCTCATTGCAATGACAGCAAACTGCATCCTTTTGAGACACTTTGGGTTTAGCCTCTTCGGCTCTGACAACTTTTGTCTTAGGTTTAGCAATCTTTGCTTTACCTACTTTGTTTTCCTTTATGAACCCCTTTCTTGTGTTAACCATTAACACTTTTGCGGATTGCTCCTTGTTGCATCTCATGCATTAAGGGCCTTTACCACAACATACATCTTTTGCCTAGCTCGCACTTGGAACGTTTCCTTTTTGCGTTATTCTAGAACAAAAGTGACTCCCATATGTTCAAGGTTCTTCATAAGAGCCTTTAAACATGGTGGCAATTACAAGGCAAGCAATATTGTCAGAATCATCAATATGTTTTTAATGTTGCTTCCTTATTTGCCCTTTGCAACATTTGCAATGAGTTCGGTAAGGCAGTTCGTCAAGAACGTACAAATTTACCTAAGAACCATTCTTTAGGCTTTTGATCCAATCAAAATTATTTGTATCATTCCTTTCGAACTTTGTCCTTCATAAGGACGAATCGCAATTATTATTATATAATGCTACTTCTACAACAAAATATACAAATTCTATGAACACATATCAATATCAACACCTTTATCATTTAAGAGCAAATAATGTATTTTACAAATACTCCCATTAAATTATACACCTTCAAATACAAGCATGTATCATATAATTATAATGGGCTAAGATCCATATTTCACTTCAATTTTGGTTTAAGCGAGTCAATGCCCAAAATTAAGTTATTTAGGTAGATAACATTTATCAATCACATCATATGTGACTCTTAGATCCTTTATGAGATTTTAGACATCATATGTCAAAACATGTTTTAATCTCATCTTATGCCTTGGGTCAAAACTCTTTTGAAAGCACCAATTAAGTCTAACCAATTTCAAACGTATGAGATACATGGAACGATGCACCCAACTGAGTCGAAACTACATCAACCATTATCTCATCTTGCTCCATACTTAGAATAGAATGATGCACCCAACTGAGTCGAAACTACATCAACCTATCCCAATACTTCTCAAGTGTTTTACTTTCGGGGTGGCATAAAACTTAAACATTAAATGAAGGTTCTTTAAAATAGATCATAAGCATGTCAACAAAGATAACTGTAAAGTACACCAGGTAAGTTCCCAGGAAACTGGTGAGCCACAAGGACTACTTAAGTATCCAATCCTTAGACAGAACTCTCCTAGACATGTACAACTACAATATCAGTTTGATTGCAGCATAATCTTACTTGTAAAACTGACTTGTTTCATAAACAATCAGATACTAACTTGTTTCTCATAAACAATTAGTGAACTATAATTCAATGTTAAAAAAAACATTCTAGAATTATAACAGTTCTTTATGCAACGCAATAATTAATAAAATCACCTTTTTAAACAATTAAGCAAGCATAAGAACACTTTAATAATTATGCAACGCAACAATTAAATAAACATCTTTTGATTAATTAAGCGAGACATAATTATTATACAATTACAGCATAGATTTATAAACGATTTGTTTCTTATAAACAATCAGGTTCCTTCAAATTTTGCGTAAACTGACTTGTTTCACATAAACAATCAGAAAACCAAAATTTAATGTTTCAATCAAACATTTAGGAATTCTCAATTCAATGTTTCAACTAAACATCTAATAAAATTCTTAACACTTAAGAACAAATAATTCATGCATCGCAATAATTAATAAAAACACATTTAAATTAATTAAGTATGCATAAATAATGAATTAATCTAGCATAGACCTATAAACTTAATTTCCGAGAAATTTATAGCATCCAGATTAAGACATAAAACATCTCGGATTGTAAACACAATCACAGTTAGCGAGAAAAATTAAACAAGCGATTACGCTTGATTTGGCTTATTATGTCGCGTGACATAACTAGCCGGTGGCTAAGTATGTCGCGTGACATAACTAGCCGAGATTACCGAATTTTCTCCTCGTGGCCAACTATGTCGCACGACATGAATTGCCGGTTGGCGGATTTTCGAATTTCAATCAATTCCAATCATAGAGCAATCAAATCAAGTAAACGGCTTTTACGGATTTAATTCAACATAATCAAAACGATTTTCGCAGATTAGCAAATTGTTTCTCATAAACAATTAAATCTAACTCATACAAAGCAAGCCTAGAACATTTATAAACAATTTATAACAACTTTCTAGCATGCCAATTCGAATCTAACCATATGAACGGGGCTGCGATACCCTTTGTTGGGTTTTATGGGTCCATGCGCAGCGGAATTAAGCATAAAATTAACACAAAACCCAAGCCACTAAGATCCGTTCTATACGATTAAATTGAATTCCTATGAGATAGAATTTACCAACCTTTTTGCTTTAGGTCTTGAGCTATCGAACGGATAATTATGTGATTCGTAATCACAAACTTTTGACCTTGAATCTTGAATCTTCAACTTCTTTGGATCTTGATTTGAACTCTAGGCCTTTGATTTGTTTGAACAAATTAAGACCCTCTTTTGGTAATCCACACAAATATGAATGTCGAGAACGATTCTCGGGTTGGGAATTGCTAGATTCCTAAAAACTTATGGAAGAATATTGAGAGGACTTTTATTGAGAATTTATTGAAAAATTCGGCTAGAGAGTTAGGTCTGACAGACCTCACATATTTATACTACAATAGTATGAATATGTCTCCTAATCGTATTAGGAGAGCAGTACATCCAAAACCGCGTAGGGCTTGATATGTCGCGCGGTATATTAAGCCATTGGCTTAATATGTCGCGCGGTATATATAGCCGGATACGAGAGACTCTCAATCATTCTTCCTCAGGTTGACCAATTCATTCTATTTGTGTGTGACCCAATAGGATTGTATTATGTTGGCAATGAGTCCGATCATATCGACCCTCATAAGACATAAGCGGACTCTAGCAAGCCATTATGTCTACCCAAATAACACAACGTAAGAGTTCACGTTTCCAATGGTACACTTCCATTTCTCCCTTTGTCTCACGATGTTATATTGAACACAAGTCATGGTTCACGTCAACTTGTATTTGTTCAATGCTTTCTCGATCTTGAGTATAATGATAATCCAATCACATTGGGGTGTGGCCACACGCTTTCATCATTATCACTCATCGAAGGGCCCAAGCAAAACATCTCTCTTCCGAGGACAAATTCCATCTTGACTTATCATCCTTCCCATCATGAATCCGATCATGCCAAAGATAGTCTTTATAGATATCGTGTTAAGATACCGTTTGACTAAAATCAAACATAACTTTCATCATATGTAAGGTCATGATAATCTCAGGTCTAAGGACTAAATGAAGTGACCATATGAGATTTAATTATGACATTTGACCATGACATAAATCTCATACGGGTCAAGTCCAGTTACTTGTTCTGTAACAAGTACCCATAATTTCAATGTGCATCTCTATGCATATAATTATCATATGATTATCCATTGACAATTATACTAGTTATTTACAAGTTTGTAATGTGCATCTTTATGCATATGATCATCTCTATGGTCATCCATTACCAACTTATACTAAATAACTAGGGACACAGATTAATATAATAAACATGCGAAAACATATATTAATCAATAATAAAATTTCTCATTTATTAATGATAAAGACGATACATCAAGGTTTATAGAAACTATAAGCCTAGGGCATACACACACTGGCTAGATGGCGGGCAGGACAAACGACGATGACGGGCTAACGAACCAGCCCACCAACCCAATGTATTCATCATCATCCTATGTAATCTCCACTCGAAAAATTACATGGCAACTTTTTAAATGACAGGTTGACCGCCTCTACATAATCAACATAATGGATGACACGTACCTTTTTTTTAATTATTTATTGCCGACCTATAAAAAATCTAAAACTAATAATCCATAAG
>JAFEMH010007452.1:0-72500 GCA_022495995.1 Adenophora triphylla var. japonica | reverse complement strand
GTACCCTTCATGCCAAGATTTGGAACCCATCTTCCTTTACTCAAACCCCTTTCAGTTTCTTGAATCAATCTCTGAGAAAAGAGGAAAAAATGAGAAATCTTTCAGTTGTAGTTTGGTTGCTAGTGATTCCATTCCTTTGTATGGGGGAATCAGCTTTTGGAATTGGTGCTAACTGGGGAACTCAGTGCTCCCATCAACTTCCACCCGAAACAGTGGTGAGGATGCTGAGAGATAATGGAATTCAAAAGGTGAAGCTTTTTGATGCTGATTATGGGGCACTCAAAGCCCTAGCTGGCTCTGGAATTGAAGTCATGGTTGGAATCCCTAATGAGTTGCTGTATTCTTTGGCTACTAGTCTCAAGGCTGCTGAGAAATGGGTTTCCAAGAACATTTCAACTTACAGTAATGTCAAAATCAGGTCAACTTTAGTTCACTTCCACCTTTATCTTTTACTGTAATTTATGTAATTATGTCAAAACTTTTTTGAGTTCTAAGAATTTCATAGCTGTTAGTGCTTTTAACATGCTTTTTTTTTTGTCATAATTTGATTACTCTAAATGATTTTAATCAGTTATGCTATGATAGTTCTGTACTTATTATGAAATTCGACCCGCGTGGTAGTTTAAGCCCCCAGCCCATGATAGTTGTGGAGGTCCAGATTAGTAGTAGTAGGTGCAGTGCTAATTAGATGTTTTCAGGTTATGTTAGATCAAGCTTCGGTTTTTGTTGATTGTCTGAAACTTGGCAACTTTTTTTTTGCAATTTTCATTGTGCTATCATCTAGGCTCTTTGCTTGTGTTCTAGTGTCACTGCCTTTATTGGTGCTTGAAATAGCAAATTTATTGTTGGTTTCACGTTATCCATTTTGAAATCGTACAATAGTTAGGGTAAACAATATGGACGTAGTAACTTTCATCTTTTACAGGATATTAGCTCGACTTGTTTAGCTCAGTATCTATACTTAGTTGGCAAAGTAGATATATAATAAAAAATGTGGATTTTAAGATTTCCAAAATGGAATTTAAGGAACAGAGGAAGATATATAATGTGTTCCGTTCTGTTTCTGCTGTTTCTTTCTGTTGTCCTACGCGATAGAGACCAAATTCTGAATAGAACTGTTAAGAGTGAAACAAGGTGTGGGTCCAATTTATCATCCTTTAAAATGTAAAGGCCGGTTAATTGGCAGTATACCTCATTATCTTATATCGTGAAATCATTTGCTCTAATTTCGTCCTATATTATGTTTTCCCTGAGGTGATGGGTATGTTGTGCATCCAAGATATTGGGTAGTGGGTACACTTTTTTAGTGATTGATTTGTTTGAACGTTGACTAAATTTTTTGGAAAAACTAATTATCCAAATGAAAATCTATAACTTGTTATCGATACACCATTGAAAGTACTACCAATAACAATTTTTAGATTTCCATTTGGACTATCTTTATGGGACCGAGAGAGTATGAAAGATGACAATGACGCATGCTTCTGAATGCCAGTTGCCAAAGGTCTTGCCTAAAGAAATGCAGATCATTTTCAAGTCCTTGAACCCATCTCTAAAGCTAATTGCTCCAAGTTGACCTGTACACCTCCTTCCAGCAAAAATAGAGAGATGTTGTTGCATTTAACCTCTGTCAGTGAAGAAACGCCATATCTTAGCAAACCACTACTAGTAGTGATCTTATGCAACCCTTTTTCAAGGCAATTTTTCTATTATACGACCAGAATCTTATGGACCACCATCTTTTCTTTCTCTTTTTAAATCAGAGGATGGAAATAAATATCCAAATCTGAAAAAGAAATCTATTTCCTCCCCAAACTCAGATCCTGTGATGAACATAGTAAATCATTCATTTTGTTTCAAGTTGTGGTCGTTTCTACATACGACCCTAATGTGCTTGTCTATCTGATTCACATTTTTCTGATCATTTATATTGATGGTTAGAATATGATTTGTTAAATAGATGCACTAAATACATTACTCGTGTTGATGTACTAATTTAATTTACTCCCTCCATCCATTAAAGGAGCCTTTTGAAAAAGAGGGGGTACATCTTTTCAAAATTTGTTCCACTCTTGTATAGTATGGACGGTATTACCCCTCCAGAGGCAAAAAGTATGCACAATTTTTCTAGCAATTCCATGTTTTGCATGATGTAGCTTGACAGTGTCAGTTGCAGTGTCCTCCTTGAACCTGTGGACATAAAAACGTAACAGATACTCCCTCCGTCCCATAATAAATGTCACATTTGACTTGCCAGTGTTTTTAAGGAATGTGCTTTACTTGTTTGTATATTGTTTGTGCCATGGTAAAATTGCACTAAGACTATTTCCTTATTTAGAAATGCGACATTTATTTTGGAATGAACCAAAGAGGAAAGTGACATTTATGGGACGGAGGGAGAATTTTATTTCTCTGATGAAGCTTGCTTGTTGTTATGCAGGTATGTTGCAGTAGGGAACGAACCTTTCTTGGCAACATATAACGGAAGTTTCCTCAGAACAACCTACCCCGCCATGCAAAATATCCAATCTGCCCTCGTAAAAGCTGGACTCGGCACTCAAGTGAAGGTCACATGTCCCCTCAACGCTGATGTCTACGAGAGCTCAACCGGAGTTCCATCGGCCGGTGACTTTCGAGCCGACATCCACGATTACGTGATCCAAATCGTCAAATTTCTGAGCGATAATGGGTCCCCATTTACAGTCAATATCTACCCCTTCATAAGCCTTTACATAGACTCAAATTTCCCAGTCGAATACGCCTTCGTAGACGGGGACGCAACTCCAATAAACGATAACGGGGCCAGCTACAACAACATGTTTGATGCCAACCACGACACTTTAGTGTGGGCCCTACAAAAGAACGGATATTCTAACCTCCCCATCATAGTTGGAGAAGTCGGGTGGCCCACCGATGGAGATAGAAATGCTAACAATGAGTATGCAAAAAGGTTCAACCAAGGGTTCATGACCCGTTACGCAAATGGAAAAGGAACCCCAATGAGACCCGCCCCCATAGATGCTTATCTTTTCAGTTTAATCGACGAGGATCAAAAAAGCATTGATCCGGGAAATTTTGAACGTCATTGGGGAATATTTTATTTCGATGGGCAACCGAAATACACACTAAATCTCGGTACAACAAATACTGGATCTTTAGTACCAGCGAAAAACGTGAAATACTTGCAGAAGAAATGGTGTGTGATGAAAAACTCAGCAGGGCTTGATAACCCTTCGATAAGTACTAGTGTAAGTTATGCTTGCGCCCTTGGTGACTGCACAAGCTTGGGGTATTTGACATCCTGTGGAGGGCTAGATGGTCGTGGAAATATTTCTTACGCGTTTAATAGTTATTACCAGAAGAATAATCAGCTTGATGAGGCATGTAAGTTTCCTAATGTGTCCATGATTACAAAGGTCGATCCTTCGACTGCAAGTTGCAGGTTCGGGATTATGATAGAGCCGTATTATGGGGCGGCTCACCGAACATTTGGTGGGTCCCATGGTATAGTTGGTTTCGTGCTTTTTATGTTGATTGTTATGTGAGTTCATTTTTTTTTTTGTGTTGAGTGAACTCAGTTTTGTTAGCCGACCCCTTAGATTGCAAAAAACCGAGTTCAACAACAACAACAACAACAAAGCCTTAGTCCCAAACTAATTTGAGGTCGGCTAACATGAATCACGATGACATATGATGATTCATGTTAGCCGACCCCAAATTAGTTTGGGACTAAGGCTTTGTTGTTGTTGTTGTTGTTGTTGTTGAACTCGGTTTTTGCAATCCAAGGGGTAAAGGTTGATCTGTTGGAAATATGCAGGAGGAGATTAGATTGTTTTGAATTGTTTCTTGTGGATGGTGAAGTTAAGACTTGGACATTATGAATGAATATTTGTACCTTGGTGGCATTTTGACTCACTTTGTTTTTGTGATGCCCATTAAAGCTCAATTATGCCTAGTTTTTATGAGCTCTGAGTTGGGTTGGTGTCTTTTTTTAAACGGTAAGGCTTTCTTTACATGCTTTGCTTTTAGCATTCTTTACTAGGTTGAAGTTGAACCCCATGCTCCGCGCGGGGTTCTTTTCAATTTAATGACCAATTTTTGAGATTTTCTTTATTTAATTTTTATTACTTACGTATGATTGATTGTTATTATTATTATTTTTTTGATTTCATTGTAAGTCAATTACAATACTTAATAAAATATTATCATGTTTTAACTAATTTTTGATAATTAATTTGTTTTGATTTACAATTCATACATGTTTGCTTAAGGTTATTATCTCTTTCTTTCATAATAAATGTCATATTTAATTTGTCAATATTCTTAAAGAATGTTCAGTTTTGGGGACAAAGAAAAAAAAAGAGGGGGGGGGGGGGATATTTATTATAGAACAAATGTGATATATTTATAATATAAAGTATAGACTATTGAAATATAACTAGTGCTACATCCGTGCTTTAAATGCACGGATAAAAATCTATTTTAAAGAAAGTTAGAAATAATAGGAGAAGTTGCTCTCCATAGAGTATGTCACACTATCCCTTTTATTATTTCAATTTTTCTTTATAGCAAGTCACTATCTTACAAATGTGAAATGACAACATCGATCAAGTTTCCAATTTCAAACCTGGCTGTGAGCGGGAAATGAAAATGGAAAGCTTTCTTGAGAAATTAAGGAGCTATGAAAAGTCTTAGTTAAAGAGTCATTTGGCGGTGATTAGGCGCCCTAGGCATGACCTTGGCGCCTTAGGGTGGCCTAGGCGCGCTCAACGCCAAGAAAGCTGGTGTTCACAAAGGAGCCAAAGGTCCCAAAATTTATACTATTTCATTTCCTAGCACTATGCTAAGGCCTCTCAATATATACTACTCAATTTTCTAGCATTTCAATTACTAGACGATGTGGGATTAATATCCCATTTGGTTTTCAAATACTAAGGCCTCTCAATATATACTACTACATTTCCTAGCATTTCAATTCCTAGACGATGTGAGATTAATGTCCAATTTGATTTTCAAATGCTAAGACCTCTCAATATATACTACTCCATTTTCTAGCATTTCAATTCCTAGACGATGTGCGATTAATATCCCATTTGGTTTTCAAATACTAAGGCCTCTCAATATATACTAAATTTAAAGCATTCTTGAAAAATTAAGGAGCTATGAAAAGTCTTAGTTAAGAAGCCATTTGGCGGTGATTAGGCGCCCTAGGCGTGACTTAGGCGCGCCCAACACCAAGAAAGCTGGTGTTCACTAAGGAGCCCCAAAATTTATACTATTCCATTTCCTAGCACTTCAATTCCTAGACGATGTGGGATTAATATATCATTTGGTTTTCAAATGCTAAGGCCTCTCAATATATACTACTCCATTTCCTAGCATTTCAATTCCTAGACGATGTGAGATTAATATCCCATTTGGTTTTCAAATGCTAATGCCTCTCAATATATACTACTCCATTTCCTAGCATTTCAATTTCTAGACGATGTGGGATTAATATCCCATTTGGGTTTCAAATGCTAAGGCATCTTAATATATATTATTCCATTTCCTAGACGATGTATAATTAATATCTCATTTGGTTTTCAAATGCTAAGGCCGGAAAGCTTTCTTGAGAAATTAAGGAGCTATGAAAAGTCTTAGTAAAGGAGCCATTTGGCGGTGATTTGGCGCCCTAGGCGTGACCTAGGCGCGAATAACAGAAAGAAAGCTGGTGTTCACTAAGGAGCCAAAGACCCCAAAATTTATACCACTATATTTCCTAGCATTTCAATTCCTAGACGATGTGGTATTAATATCTCATTTGGTTTTCAAATGCTAAGGCCTCTCAATATATACTACTCCATTTCCTAATATTTCAATTTCTAGACGATGTGGGATTAATATTCCATTTGATTTTCAAATGCTAAGGCCTCTCAATATATACTAAATGTATAGCTTTCTTGAGAAATTAAGGAGCTATAAAAAGTCTTAGTTAAAGAGCCATTTGGCGGTGATTAGGCGCCCTAGGCGCGCCCAACACCAAGAAAGATGGTGTTCACTAAGGAGCCAAAGACCCCAAAATTTATGCATCAAGAAAGCTGGTGTTCACTAAGGAGCCAAAGACCCAAAAATTTATACTACTCCATTTCCTAGCATTTCAATTTCTAGACGATGTGAGATTAATATCCCAATTGGTTTTCAAATGTTAAGGCCCCTCAATATATATTACTCCATTTTCTAGCATTTCAATTCCTAGACGATGTGGGATTAATATCCCTCATATTTTTCAAATTTTATTTCGAGTTATTAAAGGGGGTGTGTTTAGTAAATGAGTAATGAACCTAGCCTCTATTTAGTCTCGATTCTAGTTTGAGCGGGAAAATGGGGGGTGTGTTGAAGTACTTTGCGCTTCAGCCTTTATATAGTTATAGATATGACAGGTCGAAAGAAATGAACTTAAATAAGTGAGAACTCTTCTTATTGCGACAAAATTGATAAAGGGAATTCCTACAAATTCTATCTAATTTGAATTATATGATAATTATATGTTTGCGTTTATTGTTTTTTTATTTTAGCAGTTAATTTTTTATTTTAACTTTTTACTTTCAGGTGGTAGTCCTGATGTGATGACATCATGGACTATACGAACAGATTTGCAGCGAAATAATTAAAAAAAAACACGAAATAAAAACAATGTTTACCACTTATCTACATCAACTTGCTGTAGATAACAAAAAACTTCTCTTTAATAAACGATTTAATGTTTTGGTTACAAAGAAACAACAGAAGAAACGAAATACTTAAACACTAAAAACATAAGTTCAAGGAGAATTTTGTGTAACAAAATAACTCTCACAAAAAGCACTCAAAGATATATTATCTCTTAGGAATCACAGGAATGCATCATAAAAAATCGTGTGAATGAATGAACCGTATAGTTTTCTTATATATGAGTGAAAGTCCTAAGTTGTATGAAGTGATTTGCTTGAGAAAATCATCGATATTTATCATGGATTCTTTTAAGGAAAAAGAAGTGCTAAACCATGTAGAGATATTCCTTCCAAATCCATGTATCTTCCTTCCAAATCCATGTATATCTTGGAGCATTCTTCCAACAAATCCTGTTCACCCTTTCCTAAAATAAAGCCTACGTAAATCTCCCAAAAGATCACAAATACTTTCTTCATTAAATTGGATTATTTCTTTTGTTGATCTTCCCCACAAATAGAACTTTCTAATACATGTGACAAAATAATCAAAAGATACACTAAAACAAGGAAACTAATTAATAGGTTAGTTTATAAATAATAACAACTAAATAAACTAAAGAAGATATTTACAAATATATTCTAAAAATAAGAAAGATACAAATCCTAATAATTAGAAATCATCATTGGTAAAAACGTGTGGAACAACTCACACTTACAATCTCCCCCTGATTTGTAGCTTTCTGGTCAAAACAAGATTTGATAAATATCTTACGCTCAATCCAATAAATCAACCAAATTACCAAATATAGAAACTCCCCCTAAATTATCAAATGATCAAACTCCCCCTGAATTTGTTACAACTTATCATCAAACTTCAGTTGTATCTCCCCTTTTGACTTACTCTCCCCCTTTTTGATCAGAATGGAGGATATCAATATGAAAATGCGTCGGGATCTGAGTCTAGATGTGACCACATCGGAGATCACACCATACGCAACAATTTGTATTACCTCCAATAAAATAGGGAAAGACGGTAGTAGCCGATGAGAGATGAGTAAAGGGGTCTAAGGAGTCGAAAAACAGAGGATGGTACTTACCAAAACTGCTTCTCCATCCTTCTGAATTTCATGGATACTAAGGGCTTAAAAAAATGGCAATAAGTTTTTTTCTTTTGTGAGTAATGTACTTGCAATAAAAATATCAAACAATACCATAAAGCACGCTCCCCCTAACCACAAGCTATTAGACGAAAATCAAAGTTGATTGGAGAGTCATTGAGAACAAGATTTTTAGCCGAAAAATTATGGGAAGAATAAAAAAAACTTGAGTAATATTTTCACCAATAACAAGGATGACCTATATATATCTCAATATTATGTGGCATAGTATAAAATCAAACCCGGGGACTCATCTTTTCCAAGGAAGTCAATGAACTATTTTCCAGTTTTCTCAACTTCTAAAATGCTCTCACCCATTTTTTGTTGTGGGAAATTAAATTGTGGGTAGCTTTCACTCTTCTTTACTCCCGATGATAACCATTTTTTGAATGATCTTATCACATTCGACACAAACTATTATCTTGATATTGTTTGATCACATTAGAGTGGCTTCATACAGTGGGTCGAACAGCTGTTTCCCTTTAAATTTGACACCCACTAATAGACATCCATTAGGATAAAAAGTAAGTTAACATTAGCTAACATACATTGGAAGAGTTTACAATCCAAAGATGGGATAAGTCAAGGGAGGTGTTAGTCAAATATATGTATAGATTAGAAATTGCTTAATCCCAATCATTAAAGCATTATTGAGGACCCCTAATTTTAACTAGACTAATTAGAATTTTCTATGTACCCTTAGGATCCCATTAGTGCTAGTGCCTGTGTTTTTATACTAGTTTTTCTCTCAAGGTGATTGAAGACTTGAAAACCTTAAGTTTTTCCAAAGATGATATTGGTTTACTTGTTCAACCTGCCAAGGCCTCAACATGTCATGACCTTAGCTATTCAACCACTCAACCGATTTGGTCAATCAACCGGTTATGCTCCATCAATTACTTAGTTGCTGCAATCGGTCAAGCTTGCTCAACAAGTTTCCATCAGTTGACCTAGCATTAACTGCTCTCACCTACTTAGCCTACTACTTAGCTAAAGTTGGTAGAACAGTTTCTATGAATACCTTGCTTCCTCCTTGTCAGTAACTACTTCAAGGAATGTTCAAGTTAGTACTCACAACAACTTCTTTACCCAGTGGAAAATTCAAATACGGTTGTACTTCAAATCTCAAGCGTTCAATGCAGAAGATATTCTCATTTAATGCTTGTCAGACCAAGTCATCCATTCAACCCCTTCAAATACAACAACTCCATTTGAAGACACTATAAATACCTTCCTTATAGCATTGAAGAGGTTTGGTGCATTGAAGACTTTGAGAGTGAAGTTGTCAAGAACTGCAAGTGCTCAAGCATTGAAGTTCAAGACATTCAGTCCTTATATTCACTAGATCATTTATTAGGACATACAGTGTGCACACTCAATCAACTCCTGTAAGTGTTTCCCAACAAGACTATATCTGGAACAAATTGATTGATCACACTACACACCCAAGAGAAATCAGTTCAACTTGTGAACACATCTCTTGAAAACACTTGGTCAATCTTGTATCACGATCCATTAGTGATCACTTTCCTTTAGGCAGCTTTAAATCTTAAAGCTTGCAACTTGTAATAGACTAGTGACATTAATAGTGCACCTTTTCAAAAATCCAATTTTTGACCAAACTTGGTAGAGGACGTAGCAGTTATTTAACACTGTGAACCTCTCCAAACAACTATGTCCCTTTATTTGTGTGTTTGCTCATTTTATCTTGTCTTGCAACTGGTTGAACTCTATAACCGGTTACAACCCTTTGAATCCTTAACTGCTTAGTTTGTCTTTCTTATTGGAATATAATTTGCATGATATTTTAACTTACTTGAAACTCCTTTTCTTAACCGGTCATTTGTGTGAGTAAACCAGTAATACTTTGTCCGCTGCGTAACTGGTTAATATCGGTTTAGCTGTTGATAAGTTATTTGGCTATTTTCGAAAGGTTTTAAAAAGAAGTTTAATCAGGCTATTCACCCCCTCTAGCCTGTTTTCCTACCAATTGGGCCTAACAGGAGGAATTCAAGTGACCACAATGAGATATATAGTGCTAATTAAACTAATATGCATGCATTTTTTTTTAATAATATACAATACAGGTGTAGAACATGATGTGACCACACAGGGGATCACACCATCAGATGACAAACAAACAAATAGACTTTATTTGAGTGTAAAGTCTCTCAAAATTAATGGCCTTGGTGAAAATGTTAGCCAACTAATTTTCAATTCTTACAGGGTCTAGGTTAAAAAAATTCTGCTCAATAAGATCTCGAATAAAATGATGTATAATGTATTCGTGTTTAGTGCGAGAATGCTGACATGATTTTTTGAAATGATTACAGCACTTAGATTATCATAAAAGACAAATAACACATTACTTTTATGTCCGTGGTCCTTAATCATCTCATTCATCCAAAAGAATTGAGAGCAACACCTGCCTGTAGAGTGAGAAGCATAGTTTTGATTGTACCACGAGACCATGTTATTTTCAAGATAAAAACAACCCCCAATTTTACTCTTCAATTCATTAGTACCCCACTCATCTTTTACTATTTCAACAATTTTGGGTTTAAGATGAGATACATAATGACAAACACTTACCTTGGGTAACACAAAAAATGTCCAATTTAGGCTAGCAGAGTCTTTGTAATTAACTCTAGCCTTCGATCTGGTGCTTACCTTTGCATACACGTCTCCAACCAATTGTGAGATGGAATGGTCCGTTTGTATTTTACTTGAAATGTCTTTGTACTTATCTATACCCGCTTCTTCACCATCTGAGCTCCTGAAGGATGCCTCTAAATATGAACAGCCATTAGATTCTGGTGATGTAAGTTGCGATGTGATCACATCACGGGATACATCAGTCTTTTCTGCATTCTCTTGCTTCTTCTCTAGAATTTTCTGTTCAGATTCTTCATTGGTGGTCTCCAGCTCTTCAAAAAACCTCTAATATCACAAAACCTATAGCAATTGTCAGAAGTTTTAAATCATTTAAAGACACAATTGTTTGTTTTATTAAAAACCTCACAAACTTGCTTATCAAATTTCACATGCATATCATCATCACACAAATGACTAATGCTTATGAGATTGACCTTAAGGCCTTCTTCATGAAGAACATTATGGAGATTAGGTAGACCCTCAACACTCAAGGTTCCTTTACCAACAATCTTACCTTGGCCTCCACCTCCATATTTCACTTTTATTCCATTCACATGAGAGTAATCAGACAGGAATTCAATTGTACCTGTCATGTGCCTTGAGCACCCACTATCAAAATACCAAGAGCTAGACACACTGCTCTTCGGAGAGGTGAAAACAACCTTACACTCCTCATCCTTCTTCTCAACCCACACAAAATGCCCAGAATTTTGGCGATGTGAGCTGTGGTGTGAGTACATCTGGGCTCTCATCTGGGGAGCAGATTTCCCAAGGTCATGAATCTTTTGATAACAAAAAGGCCTGATATGACATGTAGCAAAGAAGTAGTGACACACAAACTTCTTTCTCATAGGTTTGGACTCTACCTTTTGAAAGATTTTAGATTTAGAGGTACCTTCACCTTCTTTTACAAAAGTGAATTCATAGCCAAGACCAATTTTAGTTTGATTTCCCAAGTTTAAAATTTCTTCAAGTTTAGCTTTTCCAGAGTTTAACTTTTTAAAAGTCCCATTCGCTTTTTCAAGTTTGACTTTGGTTTTCTCGAGTTCAATATCACGTTTGGTGAGCATGACCTCGAGTTTGGCTATGGAATCCTTTTGGTTGTCATTTTCAATGGAAACTCTCTCAAGATCATATTTTAAAGAAGAAATTTCAGTTGAGAGTTTCTCATTGACCTTTTCAAAAACATCAAGTTTTTCAATACGTTTTTGCCAATCGGGAAAACAATCAGTGTATGCCTCGTGAAGTTCCTCAAAATTACCATCACATTCCTCTTCATCCTCTGATTTTCCAGAAATAAAATAATTAAAGCATTTGAGCTCAAATTCAGAGGGTGTGATCTATAGTGTGACTACATCTGAAGTAACATCAGAATGATGTTCGTGATTTTGAGATGAGATTTCTATGACTGCTAGGTTTACAGTCTCATCTTCATCTTCGCTGTCACCAAGGGTTGCACATAAGCTCATCCCCTTTTTCTTCAAAGTGTTGGCACACTCACTAATAAAGTGATCAAAACCTTTACAGGCTCTACATTGAACAGAATCAGGTTTCCTTTTTGAAAAACTTCTAGGTTGTTTAAATGTATTTCCAGTATCCTCCTCAGAATTTTCAAAAGTTGATGTGTTTTGGCTTTCTAATGGAAACTTGTTATCATTTTTGTTCCTTAAAAAAGATGCAAACCTTTTGTTGAGTAAAGCAACATCTTCAATTTCCAAATTATATTTATCTATTTCTTTAGAAATTTCTACAATCTCTTTAGAAACTTTGGAGGCACTGTATAGAGCATCAGCAAGAGCAATACTATCAGCCTTATGTTGCTGTTGAATTGACAGATTCATTTGGAACATGGACAGAATACCCACAAGAGTATCTAATCCCATAGTCGTGGTGTCATGTGCTTCTTCAACAGCAGCAATTTTGATGATAAATTTTTCAGTTACAGTTCTCAACATCTTATTTACCAACCTTGCATTTGATATAGGCTCACCTAGGGAGATACATTCATTAGATATTTCCCTTAATTTCGCTGAATAACTTTTAATGTCTTCAATCTCATTCATCCTTAAGTTTTCAAACTTGGTCATGAGAATTCTCAACCAGTAGCCTTTACACTATCATCAACTTCACAATAACCTTGCAAAATATTCCAAGCTATTTTTGCTACATTCTGATTAGTTAATAGGCGAAACATGTGTTCATCAACATGACTTGATATAGTACCTAGAGCTCTATAATTATAATTAGCAAGGGTAATTTCTGATGTAGTCCAGTCTTCCTCAGGTTTAAGTTTGTAGGATTTTTCAGAGGTTTCACCCACTACATCCTTGCTTTCAACCTTAGGAGGAGACCATGGAACAATTATGCTTAGCCATGACCTCTCATCAATTTCTTTCATGTAAAGACACATCTTAGCTTTTCATATAACATAGTTTGTACCATCTAAAACAGGAGGACGATATTAACTCAAATGACCATCCATAATGACTACTCTTTCTCTAGATCTCACTCAGTGTAATTGAGTGGAGCTCTGATACCAATTGAAAGAAATTGAGTAGCTAGGACAGTAATAGAAGAATAAAGTACCAGTGTTAGTCCTAATGTGATGACACCAGGGACTAAACAAACAGATTTGCAGCGAAAAAATTAAACAAAACACGAAATAAAAACAATGTTTACCGGTTATCTACAGCAACTTGCTGTAGACAACAAAAAACTTCTCTTTAATAAACGATTTAATGCTTTGGTTATAAAGAAACAAGAGAAGAAACGAAATACTTAAACACTAAAAACACAAGTTCAAGGAGAACTTTGTGTAACAATATAACTCTCACAAAAAGCACTCAAAGGTATATTATCTCTCTTAGAAATCGTAGGAATGTATCATCAAAAACCGTGTGAATGAATGAACAACATAATATTCTTATATAGGAGTGAAAGTCATAAGTTGTAGGGAGTGATTTTCTTGAGAAGATCCTCTTTATTTAGATTTATGCCTTTCTTTAAACTATTGTCAATCAAGCCAATCCTTCCTTATCATGGATTCCTGTAAGGAAAAAGAAGTATTAAACCATTTAGAGATCTTCCTTCCAAATCCATGTATATCTTGGAGTATTTTTCCAACAAATCATTTTCACCCTTTCCTAAAATAAAGCCTATGCAAATCTCCAGTAATATTACAAATACTTTCTTCATTGACTTGGATTATTTATTGTGTTGATCTTCCCCACAAATAGAACTTCCTAATACATGTGAGAGTGTTACAAAATAATCAAAAGATACACTAAAACAAGGAAACTAATTAATAGGTTAGTATATAAATAATAACAACTACAACAACAACAACAACAAAGCCTTAGTCCCAAAATAATTTGGGGTCGGCTAACATGAATCCTCATATGTCATCGTGTATAAAAAAAATAAAAAAAATCAACCCCTCACATGAGTTTTTGCCCACCATTCCGGCCTCTTCAACGTCATACTTTCATCCACTCCAAGTAGACTCATATCATTTTCAATCACTCTAATCCAAGTTTGTTTGGGTCTTTCCCTACCCCTCGCCATTTTATCATTTCTCCACTGTTCCGGCCTCCTAACCGGTGCATCACTCGGTCTCCTTCTCACATGTCCAAACCACCTTAGACGATTTTCCCTCATTTTATCCTCAATGGGCGCAACTCCTACTTTACCTCTGATCACCTCATTCCCCAATCGATCATTTCTTGTTTGACCGCACATCCATCGAAGCATACGCATCTCCGCCACATTTATCTTATGCACGTGACACTATTTCACGGCCCAACATTCGGTACCGTAAAGCAGTGTCGGCCTAATTGCCATGCAGTAGAATTTTCCCTTTAATCTATGGGGCATGCCGCGATCACATAGAAACCCTGTGTCACTCTTCCACTTCAACCAATCTGATTTAATCCTATGAGCCACATCTCCACCTAATTCTCCATCCTTTTGGATAATGGATCCAAGATAGCGAAAAAATTCAGAAGCTTGGACAATATTTCCATCAAATGTGACCGCCCCTGCCTCTCTACTTCCAACTCTGCTAAACTTACACTCCAAATATTCAGTCTTGCTCCTGCTCAGTCTAAAACCTCGAGATTCCAAAGTGTGTCTCCACAATTCCAATTTACTTTCAACACCCTCTCTTGTCTCATCAATCAGCACAATATCATCTGCGAACAACATACACCTTGGTATATCATCTTGGATTGACCTAGTCAATTCGTCCATTATCAAAGCAAAAAGAAAGGGGCTAAGTGCGGAACCTTGATGCACTCCAATCTTTATAGGAAACTCTTCAGTCTTTCCAACACTAGTCTGTACACAAGTACTAACTCCATTATACATGTCCTTGATAATATCAATATACTTCTTTGAAACACCCTTCTTTGCTAATGCCCACCAAAGTACCTCTCTTGGCACTTTATCATACGCCTTCTCCAAATCAATGAAAACCATATGCAAATCTTTCTTTTGATCCCGATATTTTCCATGGTTTGTCTCATAAGATATATTGTCTCCATAGTCGATCTTTCCGGCATAAACCCAAATTGGTTATCTGAAATATCCACAATTTTTCTCAGCCTTTGTGCAATCACTCTTTCCCAAAGTTTCATAATATGGCTCATTAGTTTGATCCCCCGATAGTTGGCACAATCCTGGACATCACCTTTGTTCTTATACAAAGGGATCAGAGTACTCTTCCGTCACTCCAATGGCATTGTGTTAGTTCTCCATATCTTGTTAAATAGCGTTGTTAACCAATATATTCTCCTCTCCCCTAAACATCTCCAAACCTCAATTGGTATTCCATTCGGTCCTACAGCTTTCTTCGATCCCATCTTCTTCATTGCCATTTCCACTTCAACCTTTTGAATTCTCCGCATAAAATCTCGATTAACCATACTCGAAGAGATATTTAAATCTCCAATATCCTGCTCTTGACCGCCATTGAACAAGGTATCAAAGTACGAACTCCATCTCTCTTTTATCTCTTTATTCCCAACTAGAACTATTTGGTCTACATCCTTCACCCATTTAACCATCTCAATATCTCGTGTCCTCTTATCCCTCGTACGAGCGAGTCTGTATGTGAGGACCCCGACCCGGAACCTACACATGTCCCGAGCTGGAGCGTCCTCAAACTAACCCAAATTTCCTTAACTTTTAAAACTTTGATTTAACTTTCAAATATAAACATAATTGTCATAACCATTTTAAACTAACTCTACACCTTTCCATAATGGAGAAAGAGTTGACCAACTTTGAAAGTAAGAAACTGTTTTAGTTACAAAAAGACATCGGTTATAACATAAAATTAAGGTTTATAAATACAACTCCATAAATGAATTATACCCAAAATATACTTTCTATGCCAACCTATTCATACCCCGACAATTCCCAAAATCACTTCCAAACTCCTCACCGCCCTTACTTGGCCGGTCCGCCTGCCTCGGAATCTAAAAACATTAAAGGGAAAGGGGTGAGAATAAATCTCAGCAAGCTATTATGAATGCAGCAATATGCCAGGTAAGATGCAACACATAACAAGGTACATCTCACATATTGGTAAAACAGTAAACACCTTCCGTTACCTTTGTTTAACTTTCCCGTCTGAATCATAAGTCGTATCACTGTGGGCATAATACTCCACTATTTCTGTGAATGCATATCCACCAGAACCAATATCATATAACCGAGACAGTGGTGGTAATGGTGGTGGTGGTGGTGGTAGTTGTGGTGGTGGTGGTGGTAGTAGTAGTGGTGGTAGTAGTAGTGGTGGTAGTAGTGGTGGTAGTAGTAGTGGTTGGTAGTGGTGGTAGTGGTGGTAATGGTGGTGGTGGTGGTGGTGGTGGTAGTGGTGGTAGTAGTAGTGGGTGGTAGTAGTAGTGGTGGTAGTAGTGTGGTGGTAGTAGTGGTAGTAGTGGTGGTAGTAGTGGTGGTGGTAGTAGTGGTGGTAGTAGTAGTGGTAGTAGTGGTGGTAGTAGTAGTGGTGATAGTTGTAGACTAGTAGTAGTGGTGGTGGTGGTAGTGGTAGTAGACTAGTAGTGGTAGTGGTAGTAGTGGTGGTAGTGGCAGTAGTGGTAGTAGTAGTAGTGGTGGTGGTGGTGGTGGTGGTGGTGGTGGTGGTGGTGGTAGTAGCGGTGGTAGTGGTGGTGGTGGCGGCGGCAGCGGCGGTGGTAGTAGTGGTGGTAGTGGTAATGGTGGTGATAGTGATAATGGTGGTGGTGGTGGTGGTGGTAGTGGTAATGGTGGTTGTGGTGGTAATATTTGATATTCGCTGCTCAAAGATATATATTCATTTTAAAATAATAAACTACAATTAAATAATATAATTAACTTATTAACATTTTAAGAATGTCACATATTTTTATCGTATTTGGCCTTACTTCATTTACATTTGAGGTAAACTTAACAATTAGGTATTAATAAACATGCATTAGATTGTATATATTAAAAAAATAAAAAATTAATAAATCCGTCGGTAATCCGTCACAATTCCGTCGCTATTTTAAAGTGAAAAATATTATTGAAATTTCCGTCGTTAATTCGTCGGTAATTGAATAAGAAATAATATATATATTTTTTTAATTTTATTTAGCGACGAAAAAACATCCGTCGGTAAATTTTTTAAATAATCCCTCGTTAATCCGTCGGTAATTAATAAGAATTAATATTTATTTATTTTTTACTTTATATAGCGAGGGAATATATCCGTCGTTATATTAATTTGAGAAATCCGTCGTTAATCCGTCGCTAAATGAAAATAAAATATATTTTTTTTTATTTTTTCAATTCTATAGCGACGAAATGCTTCCGTCGGCAAAAAATTTTGCAATCCCTCGCTAATCCGTCGGCAAAAAAAGGCGCAATTTTTTGGCGCCACTTTTATGACGAAATAGTGAGGGAAAATTGTCCGTCGTTAAATCCGTCGTTAAATCCGTCGTTAAAGTTGTCGTTTTTAGCTTTATTTTTTTTATTTTTTATCCCTCACTATTCCCTCACTAATCCGTCGCTGTTAGTGACGGAATTGAGTCCGTCGCTAAAATCCGTCGCTAAATGACAGTTTTCTTGTAGTGAATACAGATGCTATAACCCCAGTCTGTGGCCGCAGAGGGGGAGAGGTCACAGGTATGATGGACCTTCAATCACTTAGAGAACAAATCAATAATTGATTGAATTCCATTATACCCCCAATTACATAAAATATAAACACGTTCAAGCACATAATAGATACTTGAACTATAATCCATAAAGGGGATAAACAACATAGCAACATGGTAAAATATACTCATGTTCAACCAATATCATAGTGCAACATTTATGTAATACACTAAGCATAATACCAACCATGAATATGTATTCAAGTGAAGTAACAAAGTATCAGTAATTAACCACACTTAGACAATATTCAATAATAAATGATCTCTATAAGGATCCAAGCTAACTTTACCAAGTGAAAGTCATTACACAATCTTAGATAACAATAATAACAGTTCACTATCTACTTCCCAAGTTCTAACCACATTGGTGAAGTATGAATCAAACTTAACAACCATTTTCCGGACAATAATCCCTGTTACAAGGGCTCTATAAAGATTCAAGTTAAATTTATCAAGTGGAAGTCACAATGCTTAAGTGGCCCAACTCCTACATTAATCTAGGTTGAGAAGGGTTGATTCATATCCAAATTTGATTTGGTTCCATTAATTTATAGTAGTTAGTATTCATGCCACTAAGTTGTTGGTAAATCAGTAAGAAAGGAGGCTAAGAAGGTTCTGGCATTATGGGCGACCGCCCATGCCACTTGGGCGACCGCCCAAGTGGTTTTCAAAACAATCCAACTTGATGCCCTCTTGGGCGCCCGCACATAGCCTCTTGGGCGACCGCCCAAGAGGGATTTCTAAGAGTCCCAATTCTGCCTAGATGGGCGGCCGCTCATCACCACTTGGGCGACCGCCCAAGACCTCTGTCCAGCCAAATAATTTTCCAAACCCTTGTTTACCTAGGTTCTTTTCCCTTTTTAATCTTCTTTAATTTCATGATCACCAAAAGAGTTTCCTAACTTTTCAAACCTCACCCTAAATCATTTAAACCCATAATAACATAAACCTAGCTTATTTTCCACAAGATTTCCAACCCCTTTTCCTAACACATTTCAAGTTAAACCTTCTAAACTAACTCCATCCATTTCTTACACTCTAAATCCACTTCTATGAACAAGAGCATCATTCTATGTCAATTACCAATTCCCAATTCCAAGAAGGGTTCCAAGGCACTCAACAAATCAATATAACAACAACAACAACATTCAATAGTTCATGAACATTTAATGAAGGGAAAGGTCATAATAACTCACCTTAGGATTTTAGGATGAAATGATGATCTTCTTAGCTTGATTGATTCCTCTAGTTGTCCCAAGCTCAAAAGTACACTCGGATTTGAAAATGGAGGAGGATTGCACTCTCTAAGGGCTTGGAAGAAGAGGTATTTTGGAGAAGGCTTCCATGGTTTCTTGATATAGAGGAAGAAGAAAAATGAAGGAGAAGGAAGGAGGAGGTGAATAAAAAGGGACAAGGGAGTATGGGAGGAGTAAGGTGTTTATTGACTATTAGGGGAGAAAGTTGAGGGAAATAAGGGGGAGGTGATGGCCCCCCATCCCCAAATAAATCAAGACTTTCACCTCCACACTCAACCCATTTAAAATTAAAGAGAAGAAATTTAATCCTTTACTTCCTTTCTACTACTCACATTTTATTTGTTTTATCCATTTTCTATTATTATACTTCTCCCAAAATGCTTTATTTTAATTCCTTGAAATCTTAAGGATTCTAAATTATTTCCCAACCATCTCATCTTAATATTAAGAAATTAAGGACATAAAATGAACACATAATATTAACAATAATATTAAGATCAAATAGTATGATACTAAAATTGTGCCTAGGATTGGGGTCGTTACACTGTAGATGTCCTTTTCCCCTTCTTTTGTATTCAACTTATCATAAAGTTCTTGATTCACCTTTGCTCTTGCGTCTCTTACTGCTTTCTTAGCATCTCTTCTAGCTTTCTTATACTTCTCATAGTTCTAGTCGCTCCTACATTTCTCCAATAATTTGTAGCAATCTCGCTTGCCCTTTATTGCTTGTTTTACTTCCCCGTTCCACCATGATGTGTTCTTACTTGGTGGCACGTTTCCTCTAGATTCTCCAAGGACTTCTTTCGTCACCTCCTTTATGGCATGTTCCATCTTAGTCCAAGTCGAATCTATATCTAAGGACTTCTTTCGCCACCTCCTTTATGGCGAAATTAAAATTTAAATTCTTTGTCGAAACAAAAACGTACATGAATGTTCGTTCAAAACAAAAAAAAAAGAACATGATGACGCCACAACTTTCGGGATCTCACAAGGATGAATAACTGGCTTGACTGAATGTGGTACTTATAATGGCATTAAAAATTAAAATTAATAAATATTTATGATTTATTTATTTTTTCAAAAATATCATAAATATTTATGATATTTTAATGTTTTTTAGTTTGTTATTTTGTTAATTAGTTCTAAAAATAAACAAAAATTACATTTTGTTATCGAAACGAATTTTCCGTCGATAAATAAAAAAAAAATATTAAATTATCGGCGGCGGAAATATTCCGTCGGTGTTTTAATAAAAAAAAAAAAACATTTAATTTCACCGTCGGAAATATTCCGTCTGGTGTAATATTTCAAAAAGAAAAATAAAAATATTTTAATTTCACCGCCGGAATATTTCCGACGCCGATAAATAAAAAAAATAAAAAAATGATATATTTTCACCGGCGGAATATTTCCGTCGCTGATAAAGATTTAGCGGCGGAATATTCCGTCGGTAAATCAACCGCCAAATTAGCGGCGGAAATAAACGAATATTCGAGGAATATTCGTTTTAGCGGCGGAATTTAGCGGCGGAATTAAATTCCGTCGCTAAATTTGACGCCAAAAATTTTCCGACGCTAAAGCCTATATTCCGCCGCTATTTAGCGACGGAATCTGTCCGTCGCTGATAATTCCGTCGCTAAATGACCTGTTTCTGGTAGTGTTAGTCCAAGTCGAATCTATATCCTTATCCTCCATATTATCCAACCAAATACCGGTATCGATCATCTTATCTACAAATTTCTGTTGATTCTCCCCATGAAGTCTCCACCACTTGATTCTAGGGTCTACCTGTGGTTTTCTCTTCCTCGAAATTCTCTTACTTCGAAAATCAAGTACCACAAGTCTATGTTGAGTTGTTGTGCTCTCATCCGGAATAACCTTGCAATCTGTATAACTCTTTCTACAAACATTTCTTACTAAGAAGAAGCTAAATAATAACAACTAAATAAACTAAATAAGATATTTATAAATATATTCTAAAAATAAGAAAGATACAAATCCTAATAATTAGAAATCATCATTAGTAAAAACGTGTGAAACAACTCACACTTACAAGATTAATGGTTAATGGCATTATAACTCTCGTCTAATAAAGTGTTAGACAATTTTTATTTTGTATTGAGAAAATAAATATTATGGATTAAATTGATGTTGGTTTATTATGCAATAAAATGATCAAATTAAAAAACACCATCTCTTTAATTCTATGACTTTTCAATCGTACGTGGGATAAATTTAATACATATTAAGTAAACTTAGATTAATTTCAAATGACTGTTCGACATATACTCCCTCCGTCACACGTTAATGGAGACCGAAAAATTGGGCACAAAAAGTAAGAAAAAGTAGGAGAGAGAATTAGTGGGAGGAGGTGATTGTTAGTATGAAAAATAAAATAGAAGATAGAATGAGTGAGAAGAATAGTAAGTTGATTGGTGTTATCTATAAATATTATATAGGAGAGTCTAGTTCCATTCTCTCATCGCGCCATATGGAATTATGACGTGTAATTCCATGTCATCATTCCATCATTTCATTGGCTGAGGCTTCATCATTCCATCATTTCATTGGCTGAGGCTTCATTATTGTTCAAGGTGATGGTAGACTGGAAATCTGTTGTAGTTATATAACATTTGATTAATTTTGAGATAAACACAATATTAGATAAGTATGAGAATTATGGGGGCATCTGTAAATATTATATAGGAGAGTCTAATTTCATTCTCTCATCGCGCCACATGAAATTATGACGTGTAATTCCATGTCATCATTCCATCATTTCATTGACTGAGGCTTTATCATTCCATCATTTCATTGGCTGAGGCTTCATTATTGTTCAAGGTAATGGCAGGCTGAAATCTGTTGTAGTTATATAACATTTGATTAATTTTGAGATAAGCACAATATTAGATAAGTCTAAGAATTATGGGGGGAGGAGTTACATAACACCAGTGATAACAGAATCTGCTTGGAAACAGAGTCCTTCGAATATTTCCCTCTTCTACCTTGCATAAACCCTAACCCTAAGAGAGGTTTTCTTCCGTTTCATTGAAGACAGCGCTCAAGGTAATATTTCTTCTTATGAGTAGAATTATTTTCTTTATTTTTTTTCTACACAAATTGTAAAAGCTTTTATTTAAACTCTTCGCAATGATTCTTCTTATGGCGAATTTATCAGTTCCCTTTTATTCAATTGAATATGTTTTTATTAACCACAATCTCCTATATGTATGTATTTGTTTTTGAATTTATTTCTTTGTATTTTTTCTTGCCAGGTCTAGGTGCTATTTGGAACACTGCAAAAGTAGAAGCAGGTTCCATTGTTGCTGTCTTTGGCGAATTTATCAGTTCCTTTTTATTCAATTGAATCTGTTTGTATTAACTGCAATCTCTTCTGTGTGTATTTGTTTGTTTGTTTGTCTGTATTTGTCGAGCGCCAGACTTCTGTGAATCATTTACTTTGATGACACACATTGTTATAACCTTTGTATGTTATTTTGCTTTTAACTTCTTACAGTGTCTCTTTTTATTCAATCCCATGGTGCCAGTGCATTATGGTCCTGTTACTTTTTACAAATGGTTCAGGAATTGTTGTACGAATAATTTTATCTAATCTTGAATCTGATATTGGTTCTCAAGACTCTTTACTCTCGATTGAGTGAAATTCTTTACTTTGTTGTTGACATTTATGAAACACATTCTAGCACGCAACTAATATGATCAATAATATTGTTGTACTGAATTTATTTATTTGTATTTTTTCTTACCAGGTCTTGGTGCTGTTTGGAACACTGCAAAAGTAGAAGCAGGTTCCATTGTTGCTGTCTTTGGCCTTAGAACTGTTGGGCTTGCAGTAAGTTTCTGAGGATTTGTTGACCATCAAGCTCTTGTGATGAGTATTAAATTGATCATTAAATGATAGGTTGGCGAGGGTGCAAAAACAGCTGGTGCGTCACGAATAATTGGGATAGATATTGATGCCAAAAAGTTCGATATAGGTACATCTTTACCTAACACTCCACCATCTCATTCCATGCTGTCCTACCTAATATGGATGATGCTTTTTTTTCATTGTTTCCCCTTTCTATGTTGTGTAAAGTTTTATGTTACTGATTATGGTATCTCCTTCATTAGTACTTAGCAGTTGATACTGGGTAGTCATTGTTGAGGCCTTGTTGGAGTCCAGGAAGACTCAAACTATTGCCACCGTGTGAACAAGATTAGATGCCTGTTGTGTTGCTACTGAAACCATAACATTTTCACCGAAAAATCTCTCTGAAAAAGAAAAACCACAACAAATGAAAATGTTAGGGTTTCACTAGCACACAACAGGCATCTAATCCTGTTGATCTTAATTCTTTCAATAAAACTATGTTAAAATGAAATTTCCAAGCAAAATGTTCATTCACTATGTAGCATGGTCAAGTAAGATACACCCTTATGTCATAACTCATAAGTATTGCATTTGCTGTCTGTTTTCCATTATGTTTTATAACTTCTTTGCATTTTGAGGTATAAGTGCTTTGAGTTTACATAACCAAAAGGAGGTAACAGACTGACATGATGTTGGCCTAGAGTGAAGAGAACTCAAACTATGCCTTAATGCTTTTGATAAACCCATGAAAGTTCCACCAATGATTGAAAGAGATTGTCCAAAAATTATAAAAAGAGTGAAATGGGTATAGATTGTCCAAAAAGTATTCTATATAAATAGGTAATGCAGGATAGTTACCTTAGCCATTTTTGATAAACCTATGCACACGGCCCTTTGCACCTTAGCAAGATCACCACCGGGAACAACAGTTGGTGGCTGGTAGTTAATGCCACATTTGAAGCCAGTAGGGCACCAGTCAACAAACTGAATTGTACGCTTGGTCTTAATGGTGCCCACAACAGCATTGACATCCTTAGTGAAAGTTTCGTGTAGCTAGGAAACTTAGATCACGCAACAGGCAAAGGATGTGAGTACAGATGTGTCTCACAACTGTCCACACATCCACAGATAATGCAGCGGAATAAAACAATTAAAAGCAAATAACTCAAGAATTATTTACGCCATCGATCTATGAGATCAAGAAACCAAAGCTTACGCCCAAAAACTTTTCACTATAAAAACTTTTGTTTCTTACAAAAACAAAGAAGTGAAAAACTAAAATATGAAAATACTAAACGAGTTCTAATCACCTTCTACGATAAGAACAACTCCCCTTTCCCAAGTAGGATCTATTCTAATCAGAAGTAAAACAAGAGAACTCTATGAAAACCTAGATGTGAGTTACGGATGTAAGCTCACAACCTAAAAACAACAATGTCGAACCGTGAAGAACAAAGGTATTTTTCTCTGAAATAAATCTCTAAAGCTCTATCTTCTCTTGTGCTGGTCTCTTGTATTTATAGGCACCTTGGAGAAGATCTTCACGAATCCAAACTCTTCCATATGTGAGAATCCAATTCCTACAAGGAAACATAAAGCACACTCACAAAGGAATAGATTGTTAGTAGGTTAGTCCTAATATAAAACTATATAAATAAAAGATATTTACTCTATTTACAAAGTCCTTTTCAAAGTAGGATAATAAAAGATATTTACTCTATTTACAAAGTCCTTTTCAAAGTAGGATACTTATGAATCTTTCCATGAAAGCATAAAATCAACTTACCAAAAATTCCTCTTTGATTTGAAATAGGAAACACTTTATTTCTTAAAACTAAAATCCTTTTCACAATAGGACAATATAAATCTTTCCATGAAAGTCCCAAAATCAAATCACCAAATATGCTTATTTGGTTCGAATAAGGAAACACATTGTTTCAAAAAAGCTCACGCTTTCAATCTCCCCCTATTTTGGACTTTCTGGTCAAAACTAAAGATTTATGATTTGATTACTATGACCAACATTTTCAGATTCGAAAACTCCCCCTGAATGGATGTGTGTGCAGATGTGTCAACACATCCACACAAAAACTGCATAGAACAAGTTAGTACTAAAATTGCGCTTCAACAAATATAAACTAAAGCAAATATTCAAGAAATGTATTTAGGAATTACGTATCAAGACTAAAACTAACAAATAACTAAAACGAATATTAAAAGCAATTAAAAATATTAAAAACAAATATTAAAAGCAAACCTGTTGATGTTTCATTCACAAGTAAGAACAAACATTAAAACTCCCCCTGAGTTTAAGCATCAACTGAAACATCAGCAGCAGCAAAGACAACATCAAAAACATTATCATCCTTTTTCTTCTTCTCCCCCTTTTTGACTAGAAAGTGAAGTCACCCATTTATGGAGATCCACCTTCAAAAACCTGTAAGGTTCTTGGCATGTGTCTGGGAGGCAAACAGTTGAGCATTGAGGGCAACAACTGCAACAATTTCTGCATCAAAGGCTTCCACGATTGCATCAAAAGAATCTGCAGATGTGTGACAAGATGTGGCCACATCCTGACGCACATCCACAGCTTCAGCTCCATTGATTCTGCAGATTGATTAGACAGACAGAGAGAGAGAAATATATGGTGTGTGTGTGTGAGATAAAAATTGGGGTAGAGGAGAAAGAAGCACAATGAAGGATTAAAGAGATGTGACAGATGAGGCACACAATAAAACTTACAACTCCCCCTTTCCAACTAAATTAAGGAATCCTTTTTCCAAAAAGGTCTCACACAGCCAAAAATTCACAAAGATCCACCAACGGCTATAACCATTTGATATTACCACACACCAAATCACGAAAAAAAATTAGGGATTAGAATAAGTCAAAAATTTGCCAACGTTTTATGGTAACAAAAAATCACTTCAGCCATATCTTTTTCAACAGAATCCCTTTCAAAATTATCCAACCTTTTTAAATAAGGATTGATACACACCTTTTTCTTTCATGGGAGATATTGGAAAACAAAAACATGTTAAATCAAAGAATAAATTAAGAATGAAAATAAATTAACTAGCATATTTACAAAGCTCCTATATGTCCTAAAAATGCGTATGCCTAGCATGATGCAAACACACAGTGATGGAAAAATTCTCGGCTTATGGATGTGGCATAGGATGTGAGTCACATTTAGGGACACATTTAGATCACAAAAAGTCAATGAGCAATAATCCAATCTGCACAGCCTCTAGGATGCATCCACAAATTTTTTTTTTTTTATGTGGATTTTTGCATTGTGAGTAGCTTTCACTTTACTTGATCCCAAAGATAGCCCTTTTTCCCAATGATCTTGTCAAGTTTGACTTCAAGTTTTCTTATGAAAATCACTTGATCACAATGGTATGGCTTCATACTAAGGGTGAAGCAGCTATTTCTCACATATATATATATTTTTTTATTGCACCCACTGTGAGATACCTAGGAAGGTTATACCAAGTCATCAAAAGATAACATGGACAGGAAATACTCACAATTAAGTGATCAAAAACAATGTCAAGATGAAGACTCACAAGTGACCACACTGAGAAATTTCGTGCTAATGCATGATATTTTTTGAATTTTTATTTGGAATTTGTTTTTTTTTTTGTTAATCTAATATACAGATGTGTTAGAGGATGTGAGACACATTTGTGCTCACAACCTTAGATATCACACAAACCAAGAGACTTCCTCAAGGAGGAAAATCTCTCCAAAACTAATGCCTTTGTAAATATATCAGCCAATTGATTTTCAGTCCCAACAAATTCCGCAATACGCTTTTTGTTCTACAAGATCTCTAATGAAATGATGTCTAATATCAATGTGCTTTGTTCTAGAATGTTGGACATGATTTTTTGATATGTCCAAGGCACTTTTGTTATCACAAAAAGCAGTCAAAATTTTGCTATTTAATCCATAGTCTTTTAGCATTTGATTTGGCAAAAATAACAGAGTGCAAAAACTTCCAAGGACAACATATTTAGCCTTAGCTATGAACAAGGAGACATAACTTTTTCTCCTTCTATACCAGGAATCAAGGATGTTATCAAGGTAGGAACATCGAACACAAATGTTTTTATCATAAAAAATTTCTGCCCAATCTAAGTTAATGTATCCCACAATGATAGACACAAAGCAGTAATAACATACCTTGGAGTATAAAGATGTATGACTCCATAAAGCATCCAAATAACTGTGATTTACCTTCTCATTCCTTTTGGTTTTCCTTTGATCATGCATTTCACCAACCACTTGAGAAGTGGGGTGATTTTTCTGAATTCGAACAAAATGTCATTTGATCTATCAACGTACCCAACATGGTTTCTTTCGTAAATAACTTCTCCTTCCGAATCCGAAGAGCCGACTTCGTACTCGGTTCTTTGAGTGGATGTGTGTTCGGATGTGGGAACGGTTGTGTTCACATCCGCAGATACATCCTTCGCACATCCGGGCACACATCCGCCCGTTTTTCCTTTGCAAAGGCTTTCCGTATCTCCAACACCTATATCGCAGATTTCCACTCCGCTGATAACCCGAAACATCATCCTTGGCGCTTTGAGGTTAAAATCAAGTGTATCATCAAATACAACATCGAAAAACTTAAACAAGACAAATTGTCACAAAACTTGTAACAATTGTCGATGATCTTAGACCAGGTGAGGACACATGTGTTAGACTCACAAACACCTCACAAATCTTCTTATCAAACTTCACATAAAGGTCATCATCACACGCTTGATCGATGCTTATTAGGTTGGCTTTCAAGCCTTTCACATGGTACACATTGTGCAATTTTGGGAGACCCTTGACATCTAGGGTTCCTTTCCCAACAATCTTTCCTTGAGCACCTCCACCAAAATTTACTTTCCCTCCACTAATCACTTCATAGTCAAGAAGGACTGCTTGGTTTCCAGTCATGTGCCTAGAGCACCCACTATCAAAATACTAAGAGCCGAGACAAGATTTTTGAGGGAAGAGTAAACAACATTGCGGTGGTAATTGGTTTGGCTACCCACTGTTTATGTTTTCTTTTGGGTTGCAGAGGTCTCAGATTGACTAGATGTGTGTTAGGATGTGCATACATCTTCTCACACATCCGAGGCCGTTTGAAGTTACTGCATTTTTATCGCCCTTAAGTTTGTAAATGAAGGGCCTAATGTGACCAGGAGCTAGGCAAGAATGACGGATGTAATGCCTCTTTCTTGGTCTCTTTTCACTCGTAATGACTTTTTCTTTAAAAGCTTGTTTTTTCACACTTTTAGAGGTAGAAGCCTCACATCCCTCCTTTACAAAATTATTTTCAAAACCTATACCAATTTTGTCACGTTGACCCATGGAAAAAGCTTCTTCCATTTTCATTTTACTTTTATTTAACTTAGTAAAAGTATTATCAGCTTTTTCACATTCATTCTTGAATTTTTCAAGGTCAACTTCTCTTTTGGTCACAAGGACTTCTAGTCTTGCAATGGTATCCTTTTGAGCATCATTTTCTTTTGAAAGTACAAATTTTTTCATCTTCACAAGCAAACCAATTTATTAGAAAGAGATTTATTTACCTTAACAAGTACCTCAATCTTGTCCAATCTTTTCATCCAATCTGTATGCAGTTCCTTATAGGTTGCAACGAGTTCCTCATAGGGAATGTCCCTATCTTCATCTTCATTATCGGAATCTCCTTTTACCGTGAAACAGCTTAAAGGTCCGCTCGGATGTGAGTTCGGATGTGTACACATCTCGTATCCACATCCGTCTCCGCATCGCCTTTAGAAAATTCTTCTTCATTTGTATCCGCAGTATAAGCATTAAAATGCATGAGGAAGATTCAAACGTAGAGATGTTAGCAAATACTTCATCATCCTCACTATCACTCGAAGCAGCAGTGTAACTAATTCCCCTTTTCTTAAGTGTGTTAGCATACTCATTAGCAAAGTGACCAAAGCCACGACATGCTCTACATTGCACAAAATCGAGGATTTCTTGTTATCAAAACTTTTCTTTTGAACCCTTCATCAGATTATCTTCTTGTTTCTCTAAATCCTGAGAGTTCCTTTTAGGAAACTTGTTTCTCCTTTTGTTTTTCAAAATAGAATTGAACTTCTTGGTGATTACATCCATATCATCTTCCTCAAGATTAGATTCATTAATTTCAGAGGAAAGGTCAGCTATTTCCTTTGGAATGGCTGCAGAACTTTTAAGGGCAATACCTATTGCCTTGTTCTTTTGTTGAGCCTCAAGATTGAGCTCAAAAACGCTTAGAATACCAACAATTTTATCTAAACCTACCGTGTTGGTGTCGTTGGTTTCTTCAATAACAGCCCACCTTAATGTTAAACCTTTCGGGCAAAGTCCTTAAGATTTTGCTTACTAATCTAGCATTTGAAATTGACTCTCCTAGGCTAGTGCATTCATTGGAGATTTCATGGATCTTAGCAAAGATAGGAAACAATATCTTCGCATTCTTCCATTCGAAGGGTCTCAAACCTATCCATTAAAATTCTAAGCCTAGTAGCCTTTACACTTGGTGCTCCCTCACATTGAGTTTGCAAAATATCCCAAGCACTTTGGCTACACTCTCATTAGTGATAAGTTTGTACATATTCCGAAACATGGCTGGAAATAGCACCCATAGCTTTTGAATTATAATTAGCAACAATTTCTTCAAGAGTCCATTGCTCTTCAGGTTTTCTTTCAAAAATAGACTCACCAACACCAGACGCAGCTTCTTCTCCACAAGAGGAGGTTGCCATGCAACAAGGATACACATCCAAGCCCTTTCATCAATACCTTTTATGTAATTACGCATCTTCGACTTCCAAAGAGAATAATTAGTGCCATCCAAGACAAGAGGCCTGTTTTGGTGATTTTGGCATTCCATAATGACTACACTTTCTCGGATCAACACTCGCAATATATCGAGAGTTGGCTCGATACCAATTGAAAGTTTCGTGTAGCTAGGAAACTTAGATCACGCAACAGGCAAAGGATGTGAGTACGGATGTGTCTCACAACCGTCCACACATCCACGTATAATGCGGCGGAATAAAACAATTAAAAGCAAATAACTCAAGAATTATTTACGCTTACCGATCTATGAGATCAGCAAACTGTGCTTACGCCCAAAAACTTTTCACTATAAAAACTTTTGTTTCTTACAAAAACAAAGAAGTGAAAAACTAAAATATGAAAATACTAAACGAGTTCTAATCACCTTCTACGATAAGAACAACTCCCCTTTCCCAAGTAGGATCTATTCTAATCAGAAGTAAAACAAGAGAACTCTATGAAAACCTAGATGTGAGTTACGGATGTAAGCTCACAACCTAAAAACAACAATGTCGAACCGTGAAGAACAAAGGTATTTTTCTCTGAAATAAATCTCTAAAGCTCTATCTTCTCTTGTGCTGGTCTCTTGTATTTATAGGCACCTTGGAGAAGATCTTCACGAATCCAAACTCTTCCATATGTGAGAATCCAATTCCTACAAGGAAACATAAAGCACACTCACAAAGGAATAGATTGTTAGTAGGTTAGTCCTAATATAAAACTATATAAATAAAAGATATTTACTCTATTTACAAAGTCCTTTTCAAAGTAGGATAATAAAAGATATTTACTCTATTTACAAAGTCCTTTTCAAAGTAGGATACTTATGAATCTTTCCATGAAAGCATAAAATCAACTTACCAAAAATTCCTCTTTGATTTGAAATAGGAAACACTTTATTTCTTAAAACTAAAATCCTTTTCACAATAGGACAATATAAATCTTTCCATGAAAGTCCCAAAATCAAATCACCAAATATGCTTATTTGGTTCGAATAAGGAAACACATTGTTTCAAAAAAGCTCACGCTTTCACTTAGGGACCACGACACCTCTGTACATCAGGCAGCAAGCCATGTACTTACCCTGTCGGGGATCACATTTGGCCATCATAGATGAGGGCTCGAATGCACTGTTGGTGATCTCTGCAACTGACAACTGCTCATGGTAAGCTTTTTCAGCTGAGATAACTGGGGCGTAAGATGAAAGCATGAAGTGGATCCTTGGGTATGGAACCAAGTTGGTTTGTAACTCAGTCACATCCACATTAAGTGCTCCATCAAACCTCAAAGAAGCAGTTAGGGAGGAAATAACCTATAACACATTAACTTAAGTCAGAAATCCAAATATAGTGATCGAAAGAGAAAGGTGAAATAAAGACAAGATCAAAGTTTAGAACCTGAGAAACCAAGTGGTTAATATTGGTGTAGGTGGGTCGCTCAATGTCTAGAGAGCGACTGCAGATGTCATACATGGCCTCATTATCGAGCAGGATGGAGAGATCAGTGTGTTCCAAGAGGGAGTGGGTAGAAAGCACACTATTGTATGGCTCCACAACAGAGGTGGAAACCTGTGGAGATGGGTATACAGTGAATCCAAGCTTGGACTTCTTTTCATAGTCTACTGACAGACGCTCTAGGCATCTGGCCATCAGGCTGTCAACAATACCATAAAATTATAACATTAGAATAGAGACAAAGCAAAACCAAGCATCCAGCAAAGTTACTGATATGTACATTGCAATTATTTTCCATAAGACAACCTTAAAAATATAAGCCAAGTTCTTAAAGGAGCTAGATATATTAGCTTGATTTACAGATATAAAAGAATAGTCCTGACAAATAATCTCTAAATTATTGCCAAATCTCTCTGTACCTCTACACAAGCATCCAGCAAAGTTACTGATATGTTAATTGACATTTGTATCATAGCCTTAGAAAGTTATTGAAATCATCTTAAATGTTTCAGTATTGCCCTTTTGGAAATGTCTAATTATGGGAGTCTTATGGAGAAGAATTAAAAAAGTATATTAACAATAGAGCTGAAAATACAGAAGAACCGGTTATATTGGTTTTGCAGTTCGTAATGTTGTCGAGATTTTAAGGTAAATATGATTAAATATTTATTCTAATTCTAATTAATTTTTTTTTATATTTTTTTAAAGAATTATTATTACTTAATGTGTGACATTAACAATCATTATACAGGAAAGACCCGTGTTTGTACCATGAAGCACGCATCAAAGATTCTTATCAATCCATCTATTCCCGAAGTAACAGAGTTTCTAAACAAGTTGGTACCTTAAACTTTAATGATAATCTATGCATTTATTGAAGAATGTTGTTTATTTATTTGTGTGAAATTCATTTTCATCTCATTATCAATATTTTATTTGTTTGTGTGAAGTAACCGAGTTTTTTTTATCGTTATTTTTTAATAGGCGTGACAGTGGATTAATATTTAATAGTCGTACCTTGACTGTCACCGATGATAGCAAGATTATCAATAGTGACGAGTGGACAAAATTTGCAGAAGTCAAAACAATCGCTGATTTGTTAAAATGCAGAGAGGTATATTAGAAAGTAGATAAAAATTCATAAATTAATATAAAACAAATAAAATATACTTTGTGAAGCATTATTGATTTATGAAAATTTTGAATTATTGGACATCTGGATGGACTTCTTCCACTTAAAAAGATTTTCAAGATTTAGAATTCAACTTGGGACTTAGAATTTAATTTCCACCCTAAAAATCATCACTTGATACACTTTTTGAATCATTACCCTCCCCATTGCACTTTCAAGGCTAGTTAAAGTAAAGAAATACATTCATCTTTTTAAAACTCTCCACTCGAAAATCAAAATGTACAAATCATTAATAGAGTGTGAATTTTAAAAAAGATGCATTATGTTACTTTTTAAAAGATCTTTAAAGACTTGTGATTTTATCCCTTTTTAAGGGCGGTTTGCATTTTTCTAGCCTTGGTTTTCCACTTAAATCTCCAATTCCACTTTTGATTCAAATTGTATGACAATTGATGCTTTCTTAGTTTGGAAAATTTAAATCTTTGTCCTTAAGTGAAACTTTCCATCTAAGCATCAAAGCTTAAAACTTTATTTATCCATAAAAATCCTCTTTTATAAAGCTTTTAAAGTCCATTCATTTCCTCCGAAAGTTCATTTCTGTCATTAAATCACTCATGTGCTTATGATTAGTAAATTTTGTTAGTGATATATAAATTTATGCTATTTGATTTACTTTCTCATATCCCTTCGGGAATCATTTCATAATTTTTTTCTATGAAAAGTATGAAACTATGGATAGAAGATGATTCAGCAACATTTTCTTTAACACATTTCTGATGAGGGGATTTACATGCTTTCCTTATTATTATTATTTTTAAAATCATTACTCTTCTTCTCCATTTTTACATTTTTATCTAAAACTTGCTTAGGACAAGCAATATTTAAGTATAGAGGAGTTGATAAATGGCTATTTTATAGTCATTTATAGTATTTTTATTACGTTATTTGCTTTAAAATTAATGTCAATTAAGTATAAATTAGCTTCTTTTATTTTATATCTTCGATTTTACACTTGGTTGGTATTTTTTTGTAAAAATACAGGCTTTAGGTTCATATTTTGAAGTTTAAAGGGCTTAAAGTGAAGATATGGAAGTAGAAGGGTCAAAGCTGAAAAATGCAGAAAATCAGTCCAAAGCAGCTGCTGCTCGGCCGAGCACTCCCTTGACTCGGCCGAGCATGAGAGACCATAAGGAAGCATTTTCTAGAAGGATTTACTCGGCCGAGCACCTCACTTGACTCGGTCGAGCACCCCCCTGATCAGCCAAAAGATGTCTTTCTTGAAGAGATGCAACCCTCAGCCAAAATGCCTATATAAAGGCCCCTTGTACTCAGTTTTAGATATAGAAAAAATCATCTGAAAACACACAGAAATATATCAAAATACTCTTGCAATTTATTTATACACAATATTCAAAGATTCATCGATTGTTCTTGGAGTTACTTTTGAGATTGAAGCAATAAATTACTGAAGTTTACTTTCAGCCTCTCTTTCTCTACAAACAAAAGTTTTTCTATTCCTATCTTCATATTATTATTATTTCTTTATGCTTGTTTTAATTATGGGTTGTGAGTAATTCCCCAAGTTCTTGGGGTTGAAAACTCAACACCATTATTCGTCACTTTTAAATCATGCCATCTTCTCTTCCTCTCAAACAATTCTCTTCGTATCAAACTTAAAAGATTTACATTTTGGAGACGTCCGACTTGTATGATTCCAGTTAATCGAGAGAAGTACCTAGAGGAGAATCTCGATTAGCGAAACCATATGAAGAAACTAGGTTTCATTAATCACGAGAGTAGCTTAATGGCCTAGGGATGTTCCTTGAATTGAAAGTACGTGGATTTTATAAACATTAACAGATTCTTACTAATTATGGGCCATCGAGAGATAGGGCATAATTAGTGAAGAATACAAATACTACTTGCTTGATCGTGAGAAGTAGTATAGGCTGAATGTACCATCCTTGATTTTGATGAAAACTTTTATTCAAAGGCATGATTATTTAATGAATAAATGATTGTTCGAGTCCCAACCCCGAGAATACCTTCATCTTATAAGAGTTCAATTAAAGTAATCTATGCATGTTTCTAGTATTTTCACAAACCAAAACATATTCCCCCAATCTTATTTCTATAATTTATATAAAAGCAAATATTTTTCTAAGTAAACCATGTTTCTGTGGGATCGACCCGTACTTGCACTTGCTATATCAAAACTTATTTCCCCCAATCTTATTTCTATAATTTATATAAAAGCAAATATTTTTCTAAGCAAAGGAGAATTGAACCCCGATCATTCATTTAGTTTCTGAACATCTTTACCAACCAGAAACGAAAATGTATATCAACTTTACGAACAGTTAAATATATGTATAAACTAGAGGTTAAAAAAAATTAAAAATTCAGAGGTTGCCGTCGTACCCACTCGTAACAAGGTGGGTCCATCTCTTCTTAATTGATATATACAAATATATTATTGATTGATGATGCCAAAAAGTCAAATTAGCCCAAATCCAAGCGATAGATTGTACTCCGATGATTGAATAGCCTGAAAAGAAACAAGAATCGTAAAGAGATAAGGTATAATCCTAGGAGGATTATATCTGTTAAGAAGTCCTTGTTTGACTTGAATTGATCCAGGAGGTAGTTACAGTCATGATAAGATAATAACTGCTTATTGTCCTTGCTGGAATAGGACTGCACAAGCTGTCACACCGGTATGCCGAGATGCAGACATTCCTTTCCTCGGCATACATGGCCGTAATGCCGAGATGCAGACTTTCCTTTCCTCGGCATACATGGCCGGAATGCCGAGATGCAGACATTCCTTTCCTCAGCATACATGGCCGGAATGCCGAGATGCAAATATTCCTTTCCTCGTCATACATGACCATCTCGATCCATGATGAGCCGGGGAAGGAAGGAGGAATAAGTGAAGCCTGTCGTGATGATATCATAATCGAGGGATGTACCTCGTCCTCAAGGGAGATGATCTCGTCCTACGAGGGAGGTCTTCTCGGCCCTTGAGTTGGGCTGGTTATGTTCGCTTGCTGAGCCTTGGTCGGCCTTGTTGATGTCAAGATAGATGGACGAGGAAGCCCATGTCTTCCCTCGTAGCTGTAACTTGATCGATTATGTTTATGACCCAATCCACTTGGGCCTTACCTGGACAAGCCCATGTTCGTATCTCAGTTTATACTGTTCAGTAGCCCCCGACTTTCTAGCTCGGCTATGACGAGGAGAAAGTGATCTCGTCCTCGACTATGAGACTACGAACAGGTTGTCACGTGGCAATGTCGTTAAAATGTTGGCGTCGTTACATTATCCGCCAGTTATTCATCACAATGATGAGGCGTGGTCCACTATTCTCTGACACGTCTTGGAAATCACCAAATGTATTTAATGTTGGGGGTGCCATACCCATTGACCCGTTTCTGATTCGGGTTTAACCAACTTGAGTGAGTATAAAAACAAGTACCCCCTTCATTTTAACCTTTTATCGTCTTGATCATTTGAGAGCGAAACCAAGGAGATTCAAAAACATTCGTGTTCTTGAGCTTCAAGTTGCCCAAATTTTGCCAAAAAGTTTGATTCACCGTTCGATTTCGTTCATCTTCACAAAAACAGGTATAATTTCTTCTCCTTTTCTTGTTTCTGCCTTTGATTTTGTATTTTCTAGGGTTTTGGTAGACTTTGATTTCCAAATCCGCCACTGTTGAACCCTTGAAGCTTTTTTTTTATTGATTTTCTTGAATCTGTGTTTGAACTTCCCTTTGCCCCTTCGTTCCTCCTTAGAAATGGCTCGTTCTTGGGATTATAGCCATCGATTCCGTTATGGGTACCACAAGGGTAACCTAAGGGTTTACCGGAGAGAGAGAGGACCATGGTTGTTAGTGACCTTGGTAGAAATTGGTGAAATTTTGACGAGGTATGGAGGTACGAGAATTTACATCCAGTATCCGGACAAGACGAGGATAGACAGAGTTGATTCACCATCCCTCAGTATAGTTCATTAGAAAGTAGAGCCGAGATGATTGAGCACATCAATTTGTTTTACCCGGCTTCGGATCATCTTGATCGTCTTTGTTTGGGTGGTAAGGCTCCCTCCTCGGCCTTATTGTAAACGACGAGGAGGGGCATTCCTTTTCCCCGTCTTGATATCAGCCTTGGACGTTTTAACTGATTCTTGTTCCTCGGCCTTTTGCAGATATGACGGGAAGAGGGAGTGAGGCCTCCACGTCCACCAAGATTGTAGATGCCTTTGTCGAAGGAGAACAAGTAGAAGGACGAGGGGGCGTGACCGAGGTAGAGGAGGCCGAGGTAGAGCTACCCATCCCCGATCTAAGCCAGTCAAGGCCGGGGATCCGATGTTGGAGGTCCTCTACTCAAAATACGGGGTAGATAGGAACGAGTATAGGTTATCTTAAGTCGGCCATCCCTCTTTCGAGAACGAGATAGAGAGGAACATGTTCTATTATAATGATAGCCACGTCCATTGTGGCGCCCCCAAAAAATGTGTGTGCCTGATATGTTTGATATGATTTGATTAGTGCTACTCATATCACCAAGATGCATCTTCTTTTCGGAAGCTCATCCTATAAGGACTCCAAGGTTAAGCGTGCTTGACACGGGAAATTCTAGGATGGGTGACCCATGGGAAGTTTCTCGGTGAGCACGTAAGTGAGGACAACACGTCTTTGGAAAGACTTGTGGTGGTTTGTGGGGATAGTCCGTCAAATCGATAGCGTTTCGACCGGTCTTCGGGCTCGGGCGTTACAAATGGTATCGGGCGGGACCCGGTCGGAAGTGTGGAGCAAAGTCTTTGTGCGGAACAAAGTGCACACCGCGGAGTCGGTGGGAGTCACCTCTTGGATCCGTATGAGCCCCTCTTGGATCCACACTGCCCGGGGTTTCCAAGTAGGCCTTGCCGGGGACGGCAAGGATCCTAAGTGGGGGAGATTGTGGCGCCCCCAAAAAATGTGTGTGCCTGATATGTTTGATATGATTTGATTAGTGCTACTCATATCACCAAGATGCATCTTCTTTTCGGAAGCTCATCCTATAAGGACTCGAGGTTAGCGTGCTTGACACAGGGAAATTCTAGGATGGGTGACCCAGCAGGAAGTTTCTCAGTGAGCACGTAAGTGAGGACAACATGTGCTGGAAAGACTTGTGGTGGTTTGTGGGGATAGTCCGTCAAATCTGATAGCGTTTCGACCCGGTCTTCGGGCTCGGGGCGTTACATCCATTTCTACTTTAAGCAATTTCAACAGGGACTTCGTCTTCCTTTAGATCCTTTCATCAATGAGTTTCTAGGAGACATGAGAGCCGTCCCGGCTATGTTGGGAGCCAATGGGACTAGGGTCCTCGTTAGTTTCATTGTCTTATGCCTTAGTTTAGGTTTCGAGCCTACCCAAGCTGCCTTTCGTCATTTCTTCTCAATCAGTTACACCAAGGAGACTAGGCTGATAGTGATAAGGAGTGATTCCAAGAAACCGAAGATCATCCTTCCCATATCTAGCAAGGTATCAGGCTGGGAGAACCATGCAATTAGAGTGGAGATCCAACAAGACTGGGAGTTCCCTTCTCCTACTGATGAGCCTGCTACCCCCACGAGAGTGCTACGGGCTGAATGGACCTCGACATTGATTAAACGGCTTACTGAGTTTGCCGGGGTAGGTTTTCTCGATTGGGCGGCCTTGGAAGCTGACGATCGTTATTACGTTCAAGCTGGGTTAATGTCGGGACCAAGGGACGGCGTGGTGCCTCTCGTCCCCTTCAACAGGGGGAGAAGGTTTAATGACTGGAGGGTCCATCCCGGTCTGGTCTTCCATGCCGATTGTGAACGGTGTAAGCTTGACCCCAAGGACCAATGCCTTCGAGAAGAGAGCGTCGTAGGCTGTAATTACTCTTTCCTTGTACTTGATACTTGTAAATTGAAGCTTGTTTTATCCATGTCGTAATATCACCATCTCTTCCTCGTACTTGCAGATCTAACCCCTGAATAAGAAGCCGAGATGGCCTCAGAGGACGGAGTTGATCCCAAGGAGCTGATTAAGATGAAGAGGCAATTAGCTAAGACCTCAGCTATTATTCAGAGGAAGGACGAGGCAACTACTCGTCATTTCCTCCTGGCTACCAAGGGGGATGTCGCCTTACCCATCCATCTGATAGGGGAGGCTGTTAATGTCGAGGAGGAGACCTCGGGAAGCTGAGACAAGCAAACAATCGAGGGGCATAGCCCCCACATTGCAACTGATGAGGCCGAGATGCAGACTGATACCCCATCTGCCGAGGAGACGGGTCTCGTTCAAAGGTCCTCGAGCCAAAAGAGGCCTCGTTCTAGTCCTGCTAGGGAGCCACCTTCAAAACGGGCTGCTGATGCTTCTTCTCCTCCATCTCTCAACCTCCTAACACTCAAGTCCTATCCTGATGCCAAGGCGATAGCTCGGCAGCTCATTGCTACGTCTAAACCCCTGAGAGGCCTCCCCTTACTTGCCAAGGAGGGCGCTCAAGTGAAGCTGGGCCGAGCACCTGTTCAAAGGGCCCTGGACGAGGAAGCATATGAGAAGATGGTCCGAGACAAACCTAGCAAGGAAAAATTGCTCGGCCGGAAGGGACTGTTGATCTCCGAGGTGACTATCTCGTACTCTTACTTCATGTATTTTGTACTTGTACAATTTCTGACATTTATCAATATTGCAGCTTGCCACCATCTCGGCTTACGAGAATGTGTTGAACAAAGCCATGGACAAGCAACTGGTTGAGCTCAAGGCCGGCCTTAGAAAAGGAGAGACCGAGCTGGCAGCAATAGCCAGGATACTGAAGGCCAGGGAAGCTGAGCTAGAGGCCGAGAGGGTGGCTAAGGCCAAGGCCGAGGAGGAGGTGGCAAAGAAAGATGAGGAAGCCAATTTGAGAGCCAAGGAAGCCCTCTGGCTAAAAGATGCTAAGATGGCTGAGCTAGAGAAGCTCAAAGCCGAGGTCCTGCAGAGAGCCGAGGTGGCTGAGGCTAAGTGCCGAGATCTTGAGGCCGTCATTCCCTCCAAGGAAGAGGAGGCCATTGCTCGTTTCAAGAATAGCCAGGCCTTCAAAGATGCTGTTAATGACAAGACATCCACTATGTTCGAGGATGGCTACTTGCACTTGGCTCGTCGGCTCATGGTGGACACCTCCCACGACCTGGACTTAAACGCTATTGCTCGGCTTATCTATAAAGACGGGTACGATGTAAAATCTCGAGCTCTTCATCACCTGGTTCCTTATTAGGAGTATAGCTTGGGAGTGATGGCCAGGATGGATGCTCGAGCAGGCAAAGAAGCTTGGGTTCCTCCGTCCGTCGAGCCTGATAATCTCAACGCCTTAATCGAGAGGATTGAGGATGGGGAAGAGGAGGTGGATGACGAGGTGAATGTTTCCGAGGAGCAAAATGACGAGGTAACTTAAGCCAATGCTCACACTGATCAAGTCACCATCACCACCGATCTCGCAGCCGAGCTGAATGCTGATGCCGGTGAAAAGGCTTTCTTTGGGGAAATCCCTCAGAAGGATAGGCCTTAGGATTTTTTTCTTTATTTTGATGTAATAGTTTAGGGCATTTGTAAATCTTTTCTTTGAATATTAATGAAATGTCCCTTCCTTTCAATTCAAGTCGTCGTTGACATTATGAACTATTTGTTTGAATGCTTGTTTGTGGGCTTTGCACAAGTACAAGTCTGCTTTAGGGGGGAGCCGAGGAAGGTTCCTCGTACTTCACTCTTGACAAGGGGGATAGCTCAGTCTTAAGAGTTGTGGCAATTTTGCCTATCAAGTCATTAGGCCGGGGTGGTGTTCCTCGGTCTTGACTGTTGGGATGTTTTCTTCTTTGCCAGTCTCCTTATGCCGAGGAAGATGACTCGTGCACAAGTTTTAGATGTGGAATGCCTTTAGTCATTTTATGCCCAGGTGTTTTCCTCGTCTAGACGTGAGGCGAGTCATTAGGCCAAGGGATGTTCCTCAGTCTTGACTGTTGAGATTTTTCTTCTTTTTCATTGCCCTATGCCGAGAAAGATGACTCGTACATAGGTTTCAGATGGTCTTGCCTGTAGTAGTTTGAGTCGAGGGGTTTCCTCGTCAAGACGTTAGGCTTCCTTCTTTTTCATCTCCGTACGCCGAGGAAGGTGACTCATACGTAGGTTTTAGATATTGGCCAGTTAGTCGTTTGTGCCGAGGTAGGCTAGACGTTTGGCTTGTTTTTGAAGAGTCGAGGATAGGATCCTCGTCTTCCAGTGTTGGTGTTTGAGTAGTGGCAGTTGCTTTGCATGTTGAAGAAGTAAATTCCATAAACTAAAACCGATTACATTGAATTGTAATCCTACCACGCTAAGAAGGTAAAAGACTAATAAAAGACTAATCTATTACATAAAATAAACTAATAATAATGATAATATTTCCGGAGATTGTCGGAATGCCACGGATGCTTGAGCTCTTTCCCCTCCTTAGTCTTTAATCTGTAGGTCCCTTCTCGAATGACTTGAGTTATGATGTAGAGACCTTCCCAATTTGGAGAGAGCTTGTTCTGTTCTGCTTTCTGACCGGTTGCTTCAATTTTTCTTAGTACCCAATCGCCCTCTTGGAATACTCTTCTGTTGACCCTCTTGTCATGGTATGCCTTGGTCCTTTGCTTATAATTTATCATCTTCATCTGAGCGGCTAGTCGTTTCTTATCTATCAGGTCTAGGTCTAACAACCTATTGACCTTGTTGACTTGCTCATCGTAATGGTAATTTCTCACCATAGGGATAGCCATTTCAGCCAGTGCCATAGCCTCAGAACCGAAGGTCAATGCGAATGGGGTTTCCCCGATTGGCCCCCGGGTGGTTGTGCGAACAACCCATAAGGCTAGGGGAAGTTTGTCCAACCATCTGCCCTCGCGTCCTTCAAGGTTCTTAGTTAGGGCCGTTAGGACCAATTTGTTGGCAGCCTCCGCTTGTCCGTTGCCTTGAGGTCTACTTACAGATGACTTGGCATGATGAACTCTTACTCTTTCCAACTCCGTTGTGAATGCCGTAGAAAATTGGAGTCCATGATCCGAAACAATTGTGTATGGGAGTTCGAAGCGACACCAAATGTGGTCATGGATGAAGTTGATTGCTTTCTCTTCCGTTATCTTGGCCAATGCTTTCGCTTCTATCAATTTGGAAAAGTAATCAACAACTACTATCACATACTTGCAGTTGCCTCGGGCGGGAGGGAAGGGTCCGATGATGTCGATCCCCCGCATATCAAATGGCCATGTAGGTATTACAAGTGTTTGCTCAACCGCTAGGAGTCTAGGAATGTCAGAGTATCTCTGGCATTTATCACATTTTTTAACATAGGCTTGCGCGTCCTCCCTCAGGTTTTGCCAATAATAACCTAGCGAGATGATCTTGTCAGCTAAGGTTCTGGCCCCCGGGTGTCCACCGCAAACGCCTTCATGCACTTCGGCCAAGAGATTCTCAACTTCCTTAGGATAGACACACCTCATCAGGGGCTTAGTGAAGGATCGTCGGTAGAGGACTCCATTCATCACAACGAACCTTGGTGATCTCTTCTTGATGAGTTTAGCTTGTTCTTCATCTTCTGGGAGTTGGCTCTTCTTGATGTAATCTATGTAGTCATCGATCCAGCATCTCTCCTCTCCATCTAGGAGCATGACTTGTAGTCTTTCATATGCAGGTTATTTAGCAAAAACTACGTATGGATTGGAGTTGGAATCAGACACATCCATAGTTGCTAGTATAGATAGAACGTCCGCGATTTGGTTATCTTCCCTGCCTATATTCTTGATCTCGAAGAATTCTATCTTCTTCATCATGTCTACGACCAGGTCTCTATACTTGGTAAGTATGGGGTTTTGGGTGTTATACTCTCCCTTTACTTGTTTGACAACAAGTTGGGAGTCACAGAATGCCGCTACTTTAGTTGCTCCGTAGAAGGAAGCCAACTCGATACCAAATATTAGAGCCTCATATTCAGCTTGGTTGTTGGAGGCAGGGAACTTGAATCGGATGATGTCTTGTATGGTATGCTCTCCTTCAGGACTTGCAAGTACCACTCCAGTTCTGCTTCTCTCCTTCATGGCTGACCCATCAGTGTATAGGACCCAACAGTTGGATGGGAGTTCAATAGGAGACTCTTCTTCCTCCGGTGTGTTATGCTTACGGGAGGTGGGGACGTGTTCACCCATGAAGGCAGTCTCAACCATGAAGTCAACCAGAGACTGTGCCAGGAGGGTCTTCCTTGGTTGGTAAGTGATATCAAACTCAGTAAGAGCGATAGACCAATTTAGGAGACGTCCGGAGCCATCCAACTTATGCAGAATTTTTTTCAATGGTTCATTGGTATACACAGTGATAGGATGTGCGTAAAAGTAGGCACGTAGTTTACTTGATGCAATAACTAGCGCGTACGCTATCTTTTCCACATTGAAATATTTTCTTTCCACGTCTGACAATGCCTTAGAGACATATTAGACTGGTTTCTTCGTTCCTTCATCATTTCGTACCAGAACAGCTGCAACTGCATGATCTATGTCAGCTAGGAAGACATACAACATCTCGCCAGTAATCAGACTGCTAAGCAAGGGAGGGGAACCCAAGTACTCCTTCAACCGGAGGAATGCCTCGGAGCATTCAGGAGTCCAGGAGAAGCTCTTGGTACCCTTCAATACCTTGAAAAATGGAAGTGATTTTTCGATGGATTTGGCGATGAATCTTCCAAGTGCCGCTATTCTTCCATTCAATCTCTGAACCTCCTTGATGTTGGTAGGTTCCTTCATGTCTATCAGGGCTTTAATTTTTTCAGGGTTCGCCTCTATTCCCCTTTGTGATACCATGAAGCCTAGGAACTTTCCAGCCGTAACCCCAAACACACATTTACTTGGGTTTAGCTTCATGTTGTTAGCTCGGAGATTGTTTATAGTTTCCTCCAGGTCAGGGGCGTGACTGCCCTCCTTGGTCTTTATGACCATGTCATCAATGTAGACCTCCATATTGCGACCTATTTGTTTTCCAAATACTTCATTCACCATGCGTTGGTACGTAGCACCCGCATTTTTAAGCCCAAAGGGCATCATGACATAACAATAGTTTCCCCCCGATGTTTGGAAGGCCGTCTTCTCAATGTCCTCCTTCGCTATTTTGATTTGGTGATAGCCTGAATAGGCATCTAAGAAACTGAGAGTTCGGTGTCCAGCTTTGGAGTCAACTAACTTATCAATTCTGGGGAGAGGATAACTGTCTTTAGGGCAGGCTTTGTTAAGGTCAGTGAAGTTTATGCACATTCGCCACTTCCCATTTTGCTTTTTCACCATTACCACGTTGGCCAACCAAACGGGGTATTTTACTTCTCGAATGATTCCGGCGCTAAGTAACTTTTGCACCTCTTCCTTGATAGCTTCCTCCTTGTCTCTTGCAAAAATCCTCCTTGTCTGCGAGATGGGTTTTGCCAATGGATCAGACTCTAGACGGTGGAGGGCTACTTCTTCATTGATCCCCCTCATGTCTTCAACTCTCCAAGCAAAGACGTCAAGACTTTTTTTAAGAGGGAGATGATTTCTTCCTTCTATTCCGGGGATAGCTGGCCCCCGAGTTTGATTTTTTGCTCGGGGTAGTCAGGGTTGATGACTACCTCTTCCAATTCATCCACGGGCTCCATTTCTGGACCGTCTCGAAATTCCAGGGACTCGATAATGATTTCTCTAAGTCTTCTACCCTCGTTGTCATTCACGTCGAGGCCTTCCTCTTGCATCAGTTCGTCAACGTCGGGCAGATCAACTATCCTCAAGTCAGGGTTAGCCCCCGAGTTTTGGCCGTTGACGAGAACAGGATCTGTCTCCGGGACGGACGGAACTATGTCTTGGTCATCTGTAATTTCTAGGACCGGAGGTTCCTCTTCTAGTATTTCACGGATATAGCTCATCCTAGAACTGGTATGGGTAGTCTTCAGAGACTTAGAGATTTTAATGTTGTCTTCTGGAGTAGCTATCTCCACGCTTTTAGATGCTTTCGAGCTTCTTACGACATGCTCCAAGAAGTCCTTGGCGGTCGCCCTCACGCATCCAATTCCAGTACGAGTAGGAAATTTAACTCGTTGGTGAGGAAGGGAGGTGACCAACCCAAGTTTTGCTTGACTTGGAATGCCTAAGATTGCGTGATAATCACTGGTCAAATCCATGACTACAAATGTGATTGTAGCCTTGGTTCGAAAGGGATATTCGCCAACTTCCTGAAATTACCCGATCTTTTTTGCGCGCGGGCAGGGGGCGCGGAAAAGGCGGTTGTCTTTCGCGGAGGGGTTGGTGTCTGAGACCTCGCTTCATGGGAAGGAAAAAAATGAGGAGTCGCCACGCGGTTTTTGTATTTTGAGCCCAAACGTTGAGAAACGACTATTGTGAAAAGGTGTCGTTTTTATTGGTAGCAAAAACTTAGGAAAAGGCTTTTGAAAACGGGGATCATTTTTATTGGCAGCAAAAACGAGTAAAAAGCTTTTTGTACCAGAGATTGTTAGGTTCGGAGGTCAAGTTACGTTTCGGGTAGAGTATTACGAGATCGCCCGAAACGCCTCGCATGACGAGTCTTTCTACCTTTCTCGAAATCGTGTGTGTGTGTGTGTGTGTGTCTTTTGAAATGGGGGCTTGAATGACAAGCTTAATCTTGGTTTGAATGACAAACGTTGATTAGGTGACTTTTGAAAAGACGAGCGTTTGAATGACAAACGTCGGTTTGAGTTGAAAAGAGCGTTTGCGTGGCAAACGTCGATTTTGAGTTTGAAATGAGCGTTTGCGTGGCAAACGTCGATTTTGAGTTTGAAATGAGCGTTTGCGTGGCAAACGTCGATTTTGAGTTTGAAATGAGCGTTTGCGTGGCAAACGTCGATTTTGAGCCGTGCGAGTCATTGTTAACGATTTTTACGGGAAAAATGCGTATTAAATGATTTTAAGTGTCAAATGGCGGCTTTGAGTTTGAAGATGAGCGTTCGGAGGCCGAACGTCATTTCGCGTTTTGAAAGAGAGTTCGACGGACGAACTCCGGTTTTGAACCGGGCATTACATTGTTAACGATTTTTACGGGAAAAATGCGTATTAAATGACATGCGATCAACGAAGCGGTTTGCGACTCGGGACTTTGAAAAGTAAATACTATCACGATCCAAACGGAACGAACTTGTAAATGACAGTATTTAAAGTGCGGTGTCAACGGAATCAAACGATCCGGATTCGTAAATGACGATCGACGAGGCCAAACGGCTCGGAATTGTAAATGACGATCAACGAGGCCAAACGGCTCGGAATTGTAAATGACGATCAACGAGGCCAAACGGCTCGGAATTGTAAATGACGATCAACGGATCGATCGATCCGGAATGGTAAATGACATAAAAAGTAAACGGAACGGGGTCGGAACGCCGTTTTAACCCGTGATTACTTCTCTTACGGAAAGAGAAGAGGATCGAGGGGCTAAAACGTATCGGACCCCGTTAGACGGAGGCGTCTACATTTCGATAACAACGTTCGAAACGGTTATAGCGACTGGCGCGTAAACCGAGACGGAACGGGAGATTTAGAGAGAGGGAGTTATACCTATGGCTAGGGTCGACTCCTTTGGCTCGGGAGGTGTGTACGGGACACGTAAAGTGATTCGAAAGGTTGTTTCGAAGTTGCAAGGGGCGTATTTGATAGAAATACGAAGATTTCACGCGAATCGAGACATAACGAGAGCTCAGGAGGGGTGAAAACAGCTTAGGCCGTGGGGGTGGTGATTTTTTGGGGTAAAATTTCTGTCTATTTGCCTTTGACAGCAACTTCTATTTATAGGTGAAATTTGCAGTAGGAGTCCGGACGGACTTGGCCTGAATCCAGGGGGTTTTGTGGTATTTTGAGAATTTGAAGGACTTGCTGGCAATTTCAGAAAATGTGCACAGTGAGGCCGGTCGGACTTGGCTTGCAAACCAGGGGCATTTTGGTCTTTTCCCTTTGAATTTGATTGAAGGGTGACTAGAGGGAGGTGGCATGGCTGCCACGTGCCCCTCTGAGTCACCAGCTTTATGGGAATTTGTTCCCCGGTCCCGGTTTTGTCCGTTTTTTAAATTAACAGTCCGGGAAATATCCGAAACGCCCTCGGAAAGTGCCGGAAAATGCGTTTTTCAGGGAAAGCCGTGCTTTTACGTGTGATGACACGTGTTAAGTACGGTTCAACGTCGGGATGCACGGGGCAGTCCCGGGACGTCTCGTTGGCACAACAACGGGGAGGTTAACGAGTTCCGGTTAACCCGGGAGCGGGCCGCTTAACGGATTTCGGTTAACTTTCCGACGGATTTGGACGATCCGGATTTGGGTACTTACGCTAGCCCTCACGACGCCTCCTCCGAAGGAGGTGGGGTCGTTGAAAAGATAAGGATCCAAATCGGGATGCCTTACTTTGAAGGGAGACCCGGGCGGTCACCGGGCCGGATCCTTAGCGAAAAGGATTCCTACGTATCCCGAGCGGGAATCAAGCCGATCGTAGTTCGAAAAGGGGCAAGGGCCGCGCATGGGGACCTTGACCCGAGCGAGACCGTTAGGAGGCGTCTAAACCTCGGATGAGACCATTCGCGAGGTACCGTACCTCGAATGGAGACTGCTAGGAGGCGTCTCGAACCTCGGGACTTCGAAACCTTCGAGGGCGTGTGGCGCCTCAAACCGGAGCGCGATGCCGATGAGGGCGTTCGTGCCTTGGGTCTGGGCTTATTGGCTGTGTTTATCCTGGGGATGAGGTAGCAATGAGGGGAACGTGTTAAACTGGCGCTATTAACAACACGGCGGGATCGACATTTCTTCTTTAGAATCCTGCTGGGGATGAGCATTCGGGCTTACCTTGATGGCCGAAGAGGGATTGTTGTGCGGGCTTACCTTGATGGCCGCTGAGGTGGAACGATCGGGCTTACGACTGGCGGCCGGGGAGATGAATGTTCACTTGCTGAAGTGAAAAGGTGTTCGGGCTTACGAGGATGGCCGAAGAGGGATTGTTGCAAGGCGTTCGTGCCTTGGGGTTCGGGCTTATTGCTGTTGCCGGCGAGGTGAACAGCGAAGGTCTCGATAGGAGAGTGGAGGTCGGATCGCGAAGGTCGGGATTGACTGGGAATCGGACCGCGAAGGTCGCGATTAAGGATTGAAATCGGACCGTGAAAGGTCGCGATTGAGACTTGAAATCGGACCGTGAAAGGTCGCGATTAAGGATTGAAATCGGACCGTGAAAGGTCGCGATTGAGACTTGAAATCGGACCGTGAAAGGTCGCGATTAAGGATTTGAGATCGGACCGTGAAAGGTCGCGATTGAGACTTGAAATCGGACCATGAAAGGTCGCGATTAAGGATTGGAATCGGACCGTTAAAGGTCGCGATTATGAATTGAAATCGGACCGTGAAAGGTCGCGATTGAGAATTGAAATCGGACCGTGAAAGGTCGCGATTGAGGATTGAAATCGGACCGTGAAAGGTCGCGATTGAGAATTGAAATCGGACCGTGAAAGGTCGCGATTGAGAATTGGAATCGGACCGTGAAAGGTCGCGATTGAGGATTGGAATCGGACCGTGAAAGGTCGCGATTGAGACTTTGAAATCAGACCGTGAAAGGTCGCGATTGAGAATTGAAATCGGACCGTGAAAGGTCGCGATTGAGGATTGAAATCGGACCGTGAAAGGTCGCGATTGAGACTTGGAATCGGACCGTGAAAGGTCGCGATTGAGGATTGAAATCGGACCGTGAAAGGTCGCGATTGAGACTTGGAATCGGACCGTGAAAGGTCGCGATTGAGACTTGGAATCGGACCGTGAAAGGTCGCGATTGAGACTTGGAATCGGACCGTGAAAGGTCGCGATTGAGGATTGAAATCGGACCGTGAAAGGTCGCGATTAAGGATTTGAAATCGGACCGTGAAAGGTCGCGATTGAGGATTGAAATCGGACCGTGAAAGGTCGCGATTGAGACTTGAAATCGGACCGTGAAAGGTCGCGATTAAGGATTGGGATCGGACCATGAAAGGTCGCGATTGAGGATTTAATGGTGAAGACCATTATTAAATTTTAACGTCAGGAGACGGAATAGTAACTTGGAATGTCCGGAGACATGGTTGAACGTTGGAATGTCAAATGTCAATCGGATCGAATTTAACGTCAGAGACGAGCGTTAGTGAGAACTAACTTTGATTTATCCTTGGGGATAGGGTGTTAGAAATGTCTAATCGGGGAAATTTTACACTTTTGGAGGCCAAAAGTGGTAAAATTGGAATTGCATAAAGCTGAGGGGCAAAAGGGGCAAAATTTTTCCTGGTGCAGTAAGAGTCCGGTCGGACTTTTACTGAATTTCCAGAATCCTTTTTAATGCCGAGGCTGGGGAAGGAAGAGGCCATTTTCTTCCATTGTTGCCGGCGAGAGAGGAGAGAAAGGAGAGAAAAATCCAACCCAAATTGCAAGGTTTGCTCAAATTTGTGAGGGAAATTTGCTATGGAGGGTGAAGGAGGACCAATGGCTCGCCACGGAAGGACCGATGACGAAAGAACTCGATTGGTTCGGACCATTCGAACCACTACTCTTCCATTGAATCCGGCGGAGTTTTATCCGGCGAGGGATAGACACAACTCCAAGGGAGGGATCGAAAGACAAGTAAGCTTCCTACAAATTCCATTAATTTTAAGAATGTGCATTCTTTAAATGTTAGAAATTTGTTAGGAATGAACTTAGGGATTTTGGTGCCCGAATTGGGGCTTTTGACTTTGCTATGAGCCTTTGTCGAAATTGACTAGGACGTAGTTCAATTGACATCATGGGTAGATGACATAAAAATTTTGGTTGCAAAATTCCATGTCTAAATGCATTTTCCAAAAATTAAAGTAGCTTTAATTCGGGACGGAGCGAAATTTTCGAAAAATTCGAAAGAATTTGAAAGTTCCGGATTCGACGGAGTTTTCGAAAGATTTTGAAAGTTCCGGATTCGACTGAGTTTTCGAAATGTTTTGAAAGTTCCGGATTCGACGGAGTTTTCAAAGATTTTGAAAGTTCCTGATTCGACGGAGTTTTCAAAATGTTTTGAAAGTTCCGGATTCGACTGAGTTTTCAAATGTTTTGAAAGTTCTCGGATTCGACGGAGTTTTCGAAATGATTTGAATATACGTAGGAAATGAATGAGAACCGTATCCGCATTGCATCCTTTTGACATGCGTTGGTGCATTTCGTTGACGTTGCTTCGTCCTTGTTTGTCTCATAGGGACAGTGACGGTTAGTACTCATAACCGTAAGAGTCGGGGTGCCTTTGAGGCGGTGCAGGTGCATTGTGGGGCATTATCCCTGACGTGGCTCGAGAGGGAGAGAGGAGTCCGCGGCAGCCGGTGCTTGACTCCGGTTGGCCGGGTTTATCAAGGCCGTAGCCGCGACACCGATACGCCGAGGGGCGTGTCCATGTATGTCGCGCCGAGCGAGTACCGGTGGGATACGACCCACACTTTCCATTTCAGATGGGGAGGCGACGGTGACTCCCACGGATTTTGCCGCTATCACCGGGTTGCCGACTTATGGCAACACGCCGGTGTGGGTTGATGGTTACACCCCTGGAGCAGCTTGTCCGGGCTGCTAGGTTTTGATATTACCGATGCCAGGGCTTAGGCATTCTGCACAGCCGATGGAGAGATCATTTGAGGGAAGGTGTCGCCGATTATCCGGGCCGGGTCCTTGAGGATGACCGCGGAGCGTCCCGGCTCGAGGGTTCCTTTGGTTTGCGCTGTCGCCGACTTTGTTCCCGACTTCGACACGTCTTGTCACTTCCCTCCGCCTCGGCCGCCGGTAGACTCGGGATGCCGTGAGGGGGTTCGCGTGGGGAGGCCGGATCGGCCGAGCTCTACCATTCCCCCGAGACAAAAGTTCTCGCGGGGGAGAGGAGCACTCATTTAGCCGCTTCACGCCCGTCTTGGATGTAAGTTTACGTGCTTTTTCTCTTCCTTGCCTCTTTTATGTACTCGTATGTATCTCGCTTTGTAGCCGACATAACTTTCCATTCTCTCGTGTGTCCGGTGCTACGAGGTGTTCACCTGTGCTTGGGACATCAAGGAGCCGTACCGTCCTCGTTCCCTCGCCATGCCGGTTTGGCGTAAGAAGGCGAAGAGGGCGGTCTCTTCGAGAGTTGGCACTCGAGTGTCATACGAGGAGATATCTCTCGGCGCTGAACCCGGAGTTCTCTCGAGAGGATCCAAATGACCCGGTGGAGTAGGTTCGATCATGTCGCGGTGCAGATTGCCGCCGAGACTACACGGCGGCGAAGCTCCCGGTGGGACTTCACCGTGACGCCATGTATTTGGGGGAGAGGGTGACTCGTCAAGATAGGCAGGGTCTCTTCCCTCGTGCCGGTGGATCCTCCTCAGACATGCAAAGATCCCCGGAGATGCCGATTGATGAGCCGGGAGGGGTACCTACAGTGGCGTGTACTACACCGAGTACATCATAGCGGGGCCGCCTATGATGTTTTCTTGAGGACGAGGCCGAGGAGCCCGCAGTACAAAGATAGAGAGTGGCGAGGTCCCCGGGAGGTCCTCGAGATTTTCCGGTCCCCGCGAGCTAGGCTAGCGTACGAGGGGCCGGACGGTTCGCGTAGGCGACTTGTGATCCCGCTTCCGGCCGAGCCGAGACCACGATACAGGCGGACTCCCAATGCTTCGGTGAGCACCTTTTGATTTTCTGCATTTGATAGTAGCATTCTCGCGCATGATGCATCCGTACTTTCGCTTGCTTTCCGATGACTTTCCCGGTTCGCAGTATCCGGCCGTACGTACAATGATGAAGCCATGAGGCCGGTGGATCGGTGGTCCGCCCACGCTAGGAGGCTCGTGGAGTTCATGCGGTGCGCTTCCTGAGGAGCGTGGACGTCCGTGATCGGGGGCCATCTAGGCCGAGAGATTCGCCCGCTCCCACAGCCCGGTGGGGAGGACTTTACACAGGGTTTGGCTCGCGCTCGCGGCGGAACGGGCCGGATTTGGAGCTCCTTCTTCGCGCACTCGGGCGCGAGAGAGGGGAGTCCTCGAGTTCGCGTGACCCGAGGAGGCCCTTGCCTATTCCCTACCGGGAGGAGTTCGGCGAGTTCCTCGTTTGCGACGGATCCGGCACGGCGGAGCAAAGACGTCGAGTGTACGGATGACGAGCAGTGACTCAGAGTAGTCCCCTTTTATCGCTTTCTTTCTTTACCGCTTTGTTTAGACAAAATGCATGTATTTGTCAGAACAAATTTTGATTTGAACCGTATTTGCAAAAAGGCGCCCGTGGGCGGAACTCTGATTTCGCATATTTATTCTATGATCACCTTCGTTATTTTCGGCAAATAAGCAAATAGGTTAATCAAAAAATAAATAAAAAGAGAAATGCATTAAAAATTGAACGGGTCAAAAATTAAGCATGTATGCACTAATTTTTAATTATTTGCACCGTCGCACGAGCCCTGGGCGGAAGGGATATCGACATTGGTTGAATGAAATCGTAAGGTGCGCACGCAGATTTCATAGGAGTGAACAGGCATGGTTTGGAAATGTTTCCAATTTTAAGGGCACTGGCCGCAGAGTTGACCAAGTCAATCGGCAGAGGAGTCCCACGGACTAGAAATGAATTTCCAGATTCTTTAAATTGCATTTCAGCCTTTGCGGTGGTGAGAAAACTCGCGCATTGCTTTGTTCATCCGGCTGAATTCCTTTTCCCTTTCTTAAGGTTTTCTTCACCTTCCGACATGGCTCCCTTTCCCAAGTTATCGTCTCGGATGCAAGAGCGATATTTGGACAACTTTCGCCGTGGGTACGGAACCACACGAGGCGTAACAAAAGGTTTTTCGAAGGTCGTTACGTGATTAAATCTGTTTGGGCTTTGAAGGAGCTCATGCCCGATTGGGTTCTTTTGAGAGCCGTGTCTCGGTTCGGGGACGTACGGAGGAATGTGTACATCTTTTCGTACAACGAAATTACTCCTACGTTTGAAGATTTCCGGCCATTCGGGAGGACTCGAAATGGAACCTAGTTCTTCCGTATAGCCGGTGGCATGGCCACCGTTGAGAAGCTAGTGTCTTTGTTGGGTATCTCGGGCCGGAGAAGCATACGGATGCCGATACAGATACCGATTACGTTGACATTTCGGGACCGCCCGAAAGATTTGCCGGAGCCGAGGGAGCATCTTTTCGTGGGACGCGTTTGCTCTGCGCGATTGCTACTTTGTTCACATTCACGCCTCGGGTGTGTGCCATCACAGCAGCACCGGACTCCGGTGAGGCAGTGCCGAGTGGGGGAGACATCGTGCCATTGGTCTGGGCGAGACGTTCCTCGGGCATAGGCCGGATGGCGACCGGCAGCCGATACATGTGGGGAGGAAGTCCCGCTATGCCGACCATGTGGGCCGAGGGAGAGGCCGCAGATGATGCCCGAGGTGCCAATGTCTTGTGACGCTTGGTCTTTCTCGCGACGTCCTTCCGGTGATAGGGGGCAATCAGCCGAGCCGGAGCTCGATGGCCGACTTTGCATGCATCACTTGCGATGGTGGGTTCCCATTGGAAGTTACAGACTTGTAGACCGCCAGAGGGTCTATTGATCGTCGAGTGCCTGAGTCGCTCTCACGTCTTTCTATATTCCATCATTGGTTCTCAAGGGCAAAGACGGGCCGGAGCAGTGTGCACGATCGATCTCGAGTTATGCCGCTACCTTTGAGGTGGGATCTTCGCGGATGGAAGATCCTTCGACGCTATTGCCGATCACCCTAAGTGGTGGCAATACACGTCCTTTCCCCGCCAGGTTCTCTTTCACCTGAGAGAGGGCACTGTTCGTCGACGCAAAGATCCGAACCGGTACGAAGAGTGTATGGGAGACACAGATGGCTATCTTGTGGAGACGGAGTGAGCCAGTTGGGTGCCGATCACCCGGACGCTCGACCTTGAGGAGGACAGAAGCGAGGGCTAACCCCGGGAATCGTACCGGTGATGCCATGGGCCGATTATGTGGCAAGTGCCGATCGGAGGCCAATCAAAGCACTATGATGATGGCTCGAAGCGAGGCGGCTCGAGACAGAGCCAGAGAAAGGATCGTGTTGACAGCCACAAAGCTTGACGGAGGCGTCGGGAAGAGTCCCCGAGCCGGTAGAAGGCCTACCGAATATTTCCAGCGAAGGTGAAGAACACTCGCCGGGGAAAAGGGAAGGGGAAGAAGGATGAAGGACCTAGTACGGAAACTAGGTTGACCTTGCCGTCCCGTGAGTATCCACCCATTGTCATTGCGTACACATTAATTGATTAATGTTTTATTGTAGTTTTGCTAGCGTGTAGCGAGTCAAGAGTCGACCGTGCTTGAACTCATCAAAGAATGTTTTAACCGTTGCGAATTTGTAGGTTAAATGAAAAGAGTTTTTTCGAAACACAAGCAATTGATGCTTATTGTATTATTTTTTGCTTTTTTAGACCGAGCCAAAGATGGCCGCCTACGTTCCCTTTTACAATTGGACTAAGGGGCTCAGTCACCGTAGTTCGACACTTTAGGTGAATTTGAGAAAACAAAGACAAAAGAAGCGCGACCTATGACTCGTTTTTTACCCGGATCATTAGCGGGAATGTATCCAAATGGGTATTACTCTTTTAGCACTTTAATTTACCGAGGGGACGCGTGTTGGGTATGCTTACTATGAACCCTCCTATTACTTAATTTGATTGATACCATCACCTATTTTTACTTTACATGGACTATGTGACATAATGTATGAAGTCTCACTAACTTCAAATATAGTTAAGTCCATTTTGTTACTTAGGCTTGAGTAGGTTATTCTAGGTTAAAACTTTCTAAGTAATTTTTGGCTCAAAATTGGCCATGCGGTCGACCGCATCTTGGACCGCATTATGAAGACTTGAAGCACCTCTTCGACCGCATTCAAGCCGACCGCATGGAGCATGTCCAAACCGGCATCAACATGTCCCGACCGCATTGACATGCCAACCGTCCGAGCTTGCTAACCGCAATTCATTCCCGACCGCATAGCTTGCCGACCGCACATCATTTCTCGAAGATTGAGAAATTAACTTCGATCACAACTCGAGTTAACTCGTAGAATTTTTACCGCAAGTGCAGAATTTGCTCCAAAATTCCAAATTGGTGACACCGGGTTATTTCGTACAAAGGACGCCGCACACCACCTTGCCACTAACTCGCAATGAAGGGACAAAAAGGACACGTGCTCCAATTAGACATCAACAAAGACATTGTCCTTGAAGCTTGCTCAACACAAAATTCCAACGGCCACTAATCCTCGCAACATGGAGACACAAAGGACACGTGCTCCAATTATACATCAACAAAGACATTGTCCTTGAAGCTTGCTCAACACGAAACTCCAACGGCTATCTTCATCCCAAGGCTATAAATAGACCTTATGATCAAGCCTCGAAGATATACATATAGACCTCGTACATATACATATACAAGAGTGCCATATAGCTAGAGAGCCGAGATTTACATCGGAGAAGTAACTATAATCATCAAGAAGTGTTGAAGCTCAAAATTTCCGTAATCCTTCGAATCTTCAAACACTTCTTCATCTTCAAAAGCTTTCAAGAATATCACTTACCCGTAAATCTCTCAAGCCTTGTAACCACCTGCATTCATCAAGCTCTATCATTTATATTATAAAGAGCTCTCGAATCTTGCACACACACACATACACTCGGTTATTGTCTAGGATTTGCTTCATAGAAAAAGATAGTTAGGATTTGAGATTGTTTGATTCTCACTTTGTATTCCTTGTAATAAATACTCAAATCAAATATACTATCTCCCTTAGAAAATCCAAGACTAACCATCTGCAGAGGACGTAGATCTTTAATGATTGAACCTCTCCAAATATCGTGTCATTTACTTTCGCACTTTCATTTCAAGTTCATAAGTTTTCATATTGTTACATGTGTTTGATCTTCACTTGCATCCAACTTCATATTGAATTGTGTTTATAGTACAAATCAGCCTAAGCTTATTTTCAACCTTGCGGTCGACCACACTTTCACTTTTTGCGGTCGACCACACTATCTTTCAACTACTAAGCTTTTATACTTACAAATCAGCCTAAGCCATTTTCACCTCGCGGTCGACCACACTTTCACTTTTGCGGTCGACCACACTATTTTTCAATACTAAGTTTTGTACTTAGAAAACTTTCAGTGCATTTTACTAAGCTTGAAAGTTGGTTTTTACTTGACCACACTTTCAGCCCAAGTAAGCCAAGGTTGAATTTTCAAAAAGAGTAGAAATATTTATACAGCTATTCACCCCCTCTAGCCGTTTTCATACTCTTGTTGCACCTTGGGACCAACAAGTGGTATCGTGAGCCAAACACCTTTATAAAACTATTCTCTTCCGTTTTTCAAGCTTAATGTACTGGGTGCCGATTCGTCATGGCAACTTCAAAAGCTATGGCAACGATTAACTATTCACACATTCCTATGTTGGGATGAAGATCACTTCGATATCCGGAAAGCTCGAATGCTAATTCATTTAGAGTCAATAGATGAAAGGCTAGTTGATTGTATCAACGACGGACCTTTTGTTCCAATGAAAGCCAATACTGATGCAACTACCAATACCGAAGTTCCTGAAGTCAAAAAGCTGAAGACAAAATGGACTGACGAAGAAAGAAAGTATGTTGCATTGATAGCAAAGCCGTAAATATCATTTCCTAACATTACCCACTTCAACCTATCGAAGGTACTCAAATGCAAGATCGCAAAGGAGATGTGTGACTCTATTGAAAACTATCTCGAAGGTGATGATCAATGCAAGGAAAGCAAGAAATTTGAAATTGAAAGGAGATACAGCAGCTTCAACAGACTACCCAATGAATCTCTACGTCAAACCTACGATCGCTATGTTGAGGTAGTAAATGCTTGCTTATCTCTAGGTAAAGTTCTAACTGATAAAGAAATTAACATGACATTCCTTTCGCTCCGGGATCCAAATGGATGCACAAAGCAACTTCCTCGAAGATTCAAAACAATTAAATACATGGACTCTTAGTAATTTATATGCAAACCTTAAAGTTTATGAGTTGAAATTACAACATATTGAAGAAGTCGAGGGAAAGGGAAAATCACTTTCTATGTCTCGTTGTTGATCATGTGGAGAAACCCTCAAAGCCTACTCTCGCATCCTAGTATTTCAACTTCTTCTCTCATCGATATGGATGATGAGGACTTTGCCATGTTTGTAAAACGTTTTCAAAAATTTCGTAAAAATTCAAAACCGTTTTCAAAAAGCAAATATCCAGCAACATCTTCAAGGGTGAGTGACTCAAAGAAAAGGAGTGACCTTGTTTGCTACAATTGTAGAAAGCCGTGTCATTTTGCTTCGTAATGTCCTCAACCCAAATATGAGTATTTGAAAAAGAAAACTTTCCCTTCGAAGTTTTCTCAACGAAAGGGAATGGTTGTGAAGAAGATGAGAATTCTAAAGAACTTGCAACTTGGATCGAGACTCGATTCGATGAAGACGATGAGAGTACCGAAGAGGTAAATCTTCGCCTCATTGCCGAGGATGCTTCTAGTGACTCGAAGATGAAGTTCACGTTGAGTCGCTCAAAAAGAGGAATGAGGTGATTTCAAGGAAAACCAAGCTTGTGGCTAGCAAAGGTGGACTATAGCAATTTTGACCTCACTCCAAGCACCAAGATTGGAAATTGTTCATTTTCTCGCCCCATCTTTCCATCCAAAATGAAACATCTTCAAAAGCTAAATCAACTCCAAAAGTTTCAAAAGGGCTAATGAGATTTCCCCACGGATCAAGAAGAGATGTTTAAAAGGCTGAAGTGATGATCCAAAGGTTTGAAAATGTTAAGAAAGCTCTATCACTATCAACCGATGAAATTTCTCAACTCAAGACGGAGAAAACCGTGATGAGGTCCGAAATTTCAAATCTTAAGGGCCAAATCAAAAGTATGACTCCTCTTGTAGATCAAAACCTCATTCTTGAAACTAAGGTTGCCGCACTTCAACTTCGCAATGATGACCTGGTTACCCAAATCAACGATCTTCAAAAGATTATTGATAGATGGAACAAGTCAAAATCCACCTCTGATCAAATTATAGACTCCCAAATTTCCAATGGAATTAAGGAGGGTATAGGTTTTCGATCCGGTGAAGAAGAGAAGTGTGCATCCGATAGTGAAAAGGATGAGGAGATTTCAAAACTAACTAATGAAATTCCTAAGAGGAAGCATGCTAATCCTAAGGGTAAAGGACAAATTTTCAATTATGTCTATCCAAAGTATAGGAAGGACTCTCGTATAAAAGAAAAGGATTCTCGAGATTGATGATTCTGGAGAACATGGCTTATGGAGTTGGCCGCATCTCTACTTCAACCGCTTCGGTGGAATTAGTGGTGCCGGGCAACCGCAAGGCCGACCGCCCTTTCTTCTTCGACCATTCCTCCCGCCTTCAAAAGCAAGAAGAATGCTCCTAGAAAATACGTAGTCAAGCCAAAGCCGCTTCCCTTTGTCAAAGCTAAAATCACTACTCCCAAACCGCATGCAACTCTTAAGAAAAGTAAAGAGTTAGTAAAAACACATGATATTTGTAGCTTTCATCATTGTTCTCGTGTGTGATGGTTATGGTCACTCTGGCCGAATGCCTTTTAAGATTCACACCTAATGCTCGAAGACATAATCCGCCTTGGGTCAAACAAGTGTGGGTTGTTAAAAGGTGCTAACCCCAGACCCAAAAGAATAAAGGGGACCTCGTGCTTAAATGTTTATTTTTCAGTCCTCTCGCTTCATGGATGGATCTTCCAAGGCAAATTCAAATGAATGGTATCTCGACAAAGGGTCGCTCAAGACACATGACCGGAGATATCACCTTGCCGGAAGATGTCCGTGAAGAAAATGGTCCATCAAGCAACGCTTTGGGGATAACAACAAAGGAAAGACGATTGGATATGGAGTCATTCGAAAAGGAAATCTAACTATAAAAGAAGTATCTCTAGTCAAAGGACTCAAGCATAATCTTCTCTCCATATCTCAAGTTTGGACAAAGGATTGCACCGCAACTTTACTTCAAATTGCTTTATCAAAGATGGCACATCCGGAGTCACTTTGCTCAAAGGGATTCGTAAGAGTAATGTTTACATTATCGATTTTAATTCTCGCTTGCAATCTTACTAATCTTTGTTTTGTAGCAAAAAGTGTGAGTGAAAATAGTTTGTCAGGCACAAAAGACTTAGTCATCTCGAACTTCAAGTATCTATCTAAGATTGGAAGAGAAAGTCTAGTTCGTGGTCTACCCAAAGTAGCCGATCACCACGACAAGAAGTGCGCCGCATGTCAATCTTGGCAAACAACCCAAGGCATCTTTCTCCAAAGAAGATCCGCACCTTCAACTTCAAGATGTTTGCAACTACTTCACATCGATATGTTTGGACTCCGTCACCATCGCAAGCATTGGAGGAAATAAATATACTTTAGTTGTGGTGGATGATTATTCAAGATATACATGGGTCGAAATGATGATCTCCAAAGATGATTGTTATGATATTTTGACCTCACTCTTAGACACCCCAAACACAAAAAAGAGGATGACATCGTTAGTGTTAGATCAGATCATGGAACCGAATTCAAAAATAACGGTGTAGCTCAAGATCGTGACGACCATGGTATTGACCATAACTTCTCACATCGAGTTCCACAACAAAATGGAGTTGTGGAAAGAAAGAATAGAACGTTGATTGAGGCTGGAAAGACAATGCTCGAAGCTAAGCTACCACAATACTTTTGGCCGAAGCTACCAACACGCTTGCTTCACTCAAAATAGATCTCTCATCAACAAGACCTACAACAAGACTCCATATGAACTTTGGAGAGGAAGAACCCCCAACATAGCCTTTCTTCAAAATATTTGGATGCAAATGCTTTATTCTATATAATGGAAAAGAGCATCGAGGTAAATTCGCTCCTAAAGCAGATGAAGGTATTTTTGTTAGTATGCCAAACACTCTAAAGCTTTTCGTGTTTTTAATAAAAATAGTTTAAAGATAGTAGAATCTCGTTCATGTTACGTTTGATGAACATTCTCTCCTTGAGCCACATTTGGCTCCAAATGTTGCCGATGATTTTGCTGAGCCTAATGAGACAGTAACCCTCCTCAAAATGCACCTAGTTCGTAAAATCACTCAACTCAAGGAAATCCATCAACTTCAACCGCACCAAATTTTTCAAATCCAACATCGAAGTTCCTTACCGAAGATGTTCATTCGTAAGATGATGCAGCTTGAATCCGACTCCCATAAATTCCATCGAGCCTATTCCTCAACTCACTTATTTTGATGGCTCAAATGATGTACCTATTGAAGATCTTCAACAACAAACAACTCAACCAGACTTACCTCCGTAAATTCATGAGGTTAGAGATCACCCAATTAACAATGTCATTGGTGATTTGTTCTTCCTGGGTTCAAACAAGGAGTTCTCACTATGATGAATACACTTCATTCATATCTCAAATTGAACCAAAGAAAGTTGATGAAGCACTCCAAGATTCAAGTCACGCGCTACGCAAGAAGAGCTCAACCAATTCGAAAGATGTAAAGTTTGGACTTTAGTTCCAAGACCAAAGGATCAAGGAGTAATTGGTACAAAATGGGTGTTTAGAAACAAGATGGATGAGAATGGAAGCATAACAAGAAACAAAGCAAGGTTGGTTGCACAAGGATATAGACAAGAAGAAGGAATTGACATTACGACGAAACCTTTCGCTCCCGTTGTAAGACTTGAAGCCATAAGAATTTTCTTAGCTTATGCCTCCTTCAAAAGATTCAAGCTTTATCAAATGGATGTAAAGAGCACATTTCTCAATCCAAGTGAACTTCAAGAGACAATTCTATGTTGCACAACCTCCCGGATTTGAAGACAACAAACATCCCGATCATGTCTACAAACTCCAAAAAGCTTTGTATGGACTCAAACAAGCTCCAAGAGCATGGTATGATACTCTATCTAAATTTCTTTTAGAAAAGGGCTTCAAACGAGGTAAAATCGACACAACTCTTTTCATTGCCAAATATAATGATCATACACTACTTGTTCAAATATATGTTTGATGATATCATTTTTGGCTCTACTAATGAAATTTTGTGTAAGCGTTTTGAGAAGCTCATGAAAAGCAAATTTGAGATGAGCATGATGGGAGAACTCACTTTCTTCCTTGGGCTCCAAATCAAACAATGTGATGATGGCATCTTCCTTAACCAAGCAAAATACACTAAAGACTTAATCAAGAAATTTGGACTTGAAAATGCAAAAGCATACGACACTCCTATGGCTGTGTAACAAGTTAGACAAAGACTTGAAAGGTAAGAAAGTTGATCAAACTTTGTATAGAGGTATGATTGGCTCCTTACTATATCTAACCTGCTAAGTAGTGACTGTATATCATGTTTAGTGTTTGTGTTTGTGCTCGCCATCAAGGCACCCTAGAGAAGCACACCTTATAGCCGTAAAACGTATTATTCGTTATCTATCTCGGGACTATTAACCTTGGACTTTGGTATTCCAAAGAACCATCTTTTGATCTTACAGTTTCTTCTGATGCAGTATTATGCAGCCTCGCACAAATCGATGTGAAGAGCACCGGTGAACTTGTCATTTCCTTGGAAATCGACTTGTTACATGGGCCGCAAGAAACAAGCTTCGTGTCTGTCTCAACAACGAGGCCGAATACATCGCCGCTGAGCCGCTATTGTCGATACTGTGGATGAAGCAACAACTAGTTGACTATGGCATTCATGAAGGAAACTGTCCCAATCTATTGTGACAATACATCGCCCATTACAAGTATCAAACAACCCCAAGTTATGCACTCTAAAACCAAACACATCGATATCAAATATCACTTTCTCAAGGATCATGTTGAAAAAGGTAACATTCATTTAGAGCATATTGGTACCGACAATCAAATTGGGTGCATATTCTTACCAAAGCTCTAGACTCCAAGAGATTCGTGTTCTTAAGAGGAGAAATGGGTATGTTAGAACTCAAGTAAAACTTGTCCTTATTTTTTTATCTAACAAATTGTGTGTTTCAAGTTCATGCTCAAAGACAGGTCAATAAGAATGGCCCATTCCATTCTTCACGGCCGACCGCACCAAGCCTATACAATGCAGCCTGGCCGACCGCACTAGTCCCTTCGCATGTCAAAATGCTTTATCAATTCTCTAATGGACCGCATGCTTAAGACTCCGGACCGCATAAGCCTTTTAAATAATTTCTAGGCTTTATAGAAGCCCTCAATACGGCCAACCGTTTGGCTCATAATAAGTCATACTTAGCCGTACTCAAGACATCGTAAGTACTCTAACTCCTTGTAATGTCTGGGACTTGTCCATATTAGGGACAAGATAATTGCACAAGGGTACTTTTGCAATTATTTTTCCTCGTACTTATTCAAATTTTTATGGGATAAATATTTTAATTTAAAATGCCACATGTTCACTATCATTAGCCGTCATAGTGAAGACAAAAGGACTATCCTCTTACACAAAGGACATTACTGTGCACTAACTTCCCTCCATAACTCCCGTTTCCACTTCTCCACTTCTCGTCCTTCCCTGTCACCTGCACAAATCGGTCCTTCACTTTGTCTTCTTCTTTCTCTCTCTACTTTATCTCTCTAAAATTCCCTCTATAAAATGTCTCATTCTCAATCGGATTCAACTCAAAATACCTCGTAGGAATCAAATAGTGAATCCAATATATCCAAATTCGTGATAATGGTAAGTCCTTTCCATTTCTGAAACTTTGATTTTTGAATTTCAAAATGTTTCATTCGTCTTTGGTCGAAAAACGGAAAACCCAGTTGCTTAGAAATATCATTTTTGTTGCTATTTGCTTGAAATTTTTGCTTATCCATGTTCGATTCTTCATTAGAAACTCATGAATGTTGTCTATTTCTTGTTTAGATGGTGCTTTGATTGCTCAAAATGAAGAACTGTGTTAAACCTAAGTTTCGAGTTTTATGGGTTTTGAACTCAATTTCTGCAATTTATTTGAGTTAAATCATGTATGTTTGTTGATTTAAATGAAATTCCCTATATTAAAAGCAAGAAAATATGATTTTTAAACATGCTCTGTAAAATCTGGAAATTTTGTTCTTCATGTTCTTCGAGTTCTTCATGTTCTTCAAATGTTCATAATGAATTTCTGGGAAATTCCGTATATTTTGGTTCATGATTCTGATTAATCTTGTTTAAACTTTTTAATCCAAAATGTTTCTTACAAATTTTACTTGCTTGTTTTCACCCAAATCACGGTTGACCGCATATATCACGGTCGACCGCACAAGACTTGCTCTTTCTCCCTAGATTACTACGACCGCACGCTACCTTAAACTACGGTCAACCGCACTTACATATATTTTTCTATATTCTAACATTTTCTATTATTGCAGAATACTAGTCATTTTATACATGGGTGGGTTATTGATCGCAAAGATCTGGCTCAAGATGCTCTTGGTAGAGTTCTGCTAAAAGTATTTAAGAAATCGGAGTTATGCCCTTCTTTGACATGAAGCAATCAATCCATGTCCCCGCTTTGGTGGATCGCTTCTTTCACAATGCCAAGAGCTAACTGTAAAAGATGATAAGGGTAGAAGGATCAAGATAATTAGCACTCAAATTCATGGAATTCCTTGGATATTGACTATGAAGACATAGCTTTTGCTCTTAACATGCCAATCACCAGAACCGACCCTATGGAGCTAGATCAAAAAGGATTTGGATGATCTCTCTCAGGTCATTGATTGGGAGTACTGGCCAGAACTACAACTCCAAGAAAAAGTTTTGATGAGCTAATGTATCATATCGCCCATCTTGTTTGACACTCTCTCTTCGCAAAACTCGAAATCGTGCAACTTCAATAATGATCAATGGAAGATTTCGCAGTTATATTTCTTGGTAGGAAACTCCATTGGCCCAAGATCATCTTTCAACGCCTGATAACCAAGATTCTTGAATATCAAAAGAATGAGGCCGCCGGTAATAACAAGTACGTAACCCATACTGCACTCATTTCCTCATTCTCGGCTCAAACCGAGAAGATAGGCAAGTACATTGACAGCATCATGAACTTCAGCCGAAATTCCAAAGGCCAAGATATTCACTAGAAAACAATGCAGTTTTCGTAACAAAGTTTGACAATAAATCGTATATTCGCTTTGGAAGAAGGATCCCCAAGAAGAGTTTGTGCCTCGAAAGGACAAAGAAACTAACAAAAGATGACAAAGGTTGAGAAAATCAAGGAACCTCGAGGATTTAAGTGGAAGTGGCTAGAAAAGCCAAGGGAAAAGATAAAGCTATTGATCTTCCAAAGAAGAAAGCTTCATTCATTGATCCACCAAGGAGACCTGGAATCAAGATTCAAGAGCCAAGCATTGCCAAACCTTCATTCCAAGCCGAAACCACGGCCAACCGTAACATCACTACCGACCGCACCATCCAAGCCTCGTGAAACTCTCAAAATTTAGTGCCCCAGGCCTCCTAAAGTCACTAAGCCAAGCTCTCCAATCCCATCCAAGTCAAATGAACCCAAGCCAAAATCTCCTATCATCTCTCCAACTCCAACCCCTCTCCGCCTTAAAAGAACAGAAATTTTCAATCATCTCTTTGGTGCTACTTCTCGTGGGGAGAAAAGGAAAATAACTCGATGATCAATCCTCACCAAAGAAAAGGCCAAGACTTGTCAATGTTAGTCAAACCATCAGCCGACTGGGTCTTGATGATTCTCGATGACGAAGCATTCGATGAGTTGGTTGATTCAATTCCGTCTATTCAGGAGGATATGGTGATAACAAGAACCAAGGTGGTTGCGGATGATGACAACTGGCTTGAAGAAGGTTTTGAAAAACCTACTAATGATGAAGGGGTTAATGCTGATGAAAATGAAGAAACCGCCGCTAACCAAGGAAATGAGCCAAAAAGAGGATACTACACCGGGGCAAAGACCCAATTTTCCCCGAACCTCAATCGGACCGCACTGGCCAACCGCAGCTGGCCTACTCCTCCTCTCAGCCCCTCACCCTTCTCAAGAGCCTCCTCAAAACACCGACCTTAACAAAATCCTCCAAATTCATTGAAACCTTGACCTCTATCCAGCCTTTGACAATCAATCCCGCATTGCCCAACTCATCAAATCTCAATCACTTCGGCCGCAGCCACACAAAGCCTTCATACCAAAATTGATGCTCTTCCCTCCCTATTGATTGACACCATTAAGGGGAGAGTGTTCTCATAACAAAGGCCTTAAAAGACATTATGTCCGGGTCATACCGGCACAAGCTCAAGCCAAGCCGCTCCCATCACTCCCTTCATTCCTTCTCCGTAATCCATCACCCAAGATTTCATCAAAGAAGCTATGAGAAAATGACTCAAGCTCTCCTACATGGCTTATCTTCTCGAAATGAAACTTGCGGTTGATGAAGTGATCCAAGGCAATGGCTCGGATAAACCGATGTTATTGAAAGAATCAAGAAAGTTGAAGACCATATTGACACCTCGTAAATGCCGCCTTTACGCACTAGGAGAAAGATTCAAGAGTCTAACTCAAAGCTTGGGAACCCATTCCAACCGCATTGATTTTCAAACTTCAAGGATTGACATTCTCACTAACTCCTCAAGAGGTAACTTTCGAATATAGAGAATCATCTCGGCCGCACTTCAAACCGCAAAGAAACAAGGAAGCCGCGAATCAAGAAAGTTCTCCAAGCCATGTGAGCCGAAGCCTCTGCTTCCACATGCCTCGAAGATCTTCCTCCAGCCTCCCGGCCTCAAGCCGATCCAGCAGCCAACAATTACGCGTCGTTCGTGACCATGATTCGTATGACTTGCGTTGAAGAAAGAAGATTAATGAAGACTTTCGGAAGCCTTTTGTTTATTGCTTCCTTCTTTTGTTAAATTTTTGAAAGTCTCGTAAACCACAATATTAATCTCTCTAAATGCATCATTATGGTTTTTGAAAACTTTATTCACTCAAACTACTTGTTTGTAGAATAATGATTGCATTATTTTTGACTCCATGCATACAACCTATCTTTCACATTCCTTACATATGCATGTTTCTTACATTTAGTTTAAACGCATTCATGCACTTCATGTTAACATCATTTGAATGCACTAAATGATTATTTCTTACTTCCCAATATGAAATTCTTTTTATCTTTATAGGAAGTTAGAAATCTATGACTTAGGCTTAAGTGTGTGCATTGACTTGGGACATGATTTACCATTCTTAAATTATGAGGACATGTTTTTACCAAGTACAATGAATTAGCTCTTTGTTATAGTAGGTAATGGTCTCAATCAAATAGGGGAGATTGTTGGGTATGCTTACTATGAACCCCTCCTATTACTTAATTTGATTGATACCATCACCTATTTTTACTTTACATGGACTATAGACATAATGTATGAAGTCTCACTAACTTCAAATATAGTTAAGTCCATTTTGTTACTTAGGCTTGAGTAGGTTATTCTAGGTTAAAACTTTCTAAGTAATTTTTGGCTCAAAATTGGCCATGCGGTCGACCGCATCTTGGACCGCATTATGCGAAGACTTGAAGCACCTCTTCGACCGCATTCAAGCCGACCGACCGCATGGAGCATGTCCAAACCGCATCAACATGTCCCGACCGCATTGACATGCCAACCGTCCGAGCTTGCTAACCGCACCATTCCCGACCGCATAGCTTGCCGCACCGCACATCATTTCTGAAGATTGAGAAATTAACTTCGATCACAACTCAGTAGTTAACTCGTAGAATTTTTACCGTTGTAATTTGCTCCAAAATTCAAATTGGTGACAAAGTGCTTATTTCGTACAAAGGACGCCGCACACCACCTTGCCACTAACTCTCGCAATGAAGGGACAAAAAGGACACGTGCTCCAATTAGACATCAACAAAGACATTGTCCTTGAAGCTTGCTCAACACGAAATTCCAACGGCCACTAACTCGCAACATGGAGACACAAAGGACACGTGCTCCAATTATACATCAACAAAGACATTGTCCAGGCTCGGCTTGCTCAACACGAAACTCCAACGGCTATCTTCATCCCAAGGCTATAAATAGACCTTATGGCGATCAAGCTCCTCGAAGATATACATATAGACTCAGACATATACATATACAAGAGTGCCATATAGCTAGAGAGCCAGAGATTTACTGGAGAAGTAACTATAATCATCAAGAAGTGTTGAAGCTCAAAATTTCCAGAATCCTTCGAATCTTCAAACAGTTCTTCATCTTCAAAAGCTTTCAAGAATATCACTTACCCAGAAATCTCTCAAGCCTTGTAACCACTCCTGCATTCATCAAGCTCTATCATTTATATTATAAAGAGCTCTTGAATCTTGCACACACACACATACACTCGGTTATTGTCTAGGATTTGCTTCATAGAAAAAGATAGTTAGATTTGAGATTGTTTGATTCTCACTTTGTATTCCTTGTAACAAATTTACTCAAATCAAATATACTATCTCCCTTAGAAAATCCAAGACTAACCATCTTGGTAGAGGACGTAGATCTTTAATGATTGAACCTCTCCAAATATCGTGTCATTTACTTTCTGCACTTTTCATTTCAAGTTCATAAGTTTTCATATTGTTACATGTGTTTGATCTTCACTTGCATCCAACTTCATATTGAATTGTGTTTATAGTACAAATCTGCCTAAGCTTATTTTCAACTTTGCGGTCGACCACACTTTCACTTTTGCGGTCGACCACACTATCTTTCAACTACTAAGCTTTTATACTTACAAATCCGCCTAAGCCATTTTCACCTCGCTGTCGACCACACTTTCACTTCTTACTAAGGTCGACCACACTATTTTTCAATACTAAGTTTTGTACTTAGAAAACTTTCGCTGTGCATTTTACTAAGCTTGAAAGTTGGTTTTTACTTGACCACACTTTCAGCCCAAGTAAGCCAAGGTTGAATTTTCAAAAAGAGTAGAAATATTTATACAGCTATTCACCCCCCCCCCCTCTAGCTGTTTTCATACTCTTGTTGCACCTTTGGGACCAACAGACGGTGTATGGGGAAGGAGAGTTGACTCGTGCTCTTCCTCAAACGAAGTATCTGCGGAGCTTGCTTCCGTTCACGGGGTTAACGAAAGGGTTTCCGTCCAAATCTGCTAACTTCATGGCTCCTCCGGAGAAGATTCTTTGTACCACGAACGGTCCTATCCAGGTAGGCTCCCACTTTCCGAGGGGATTGGTTCGCGTAGGAGCCTTTTCCTTTAGCACCAAGTCGCCTTCTCCCGATGTCTCGGATCTTGACTTTCTTGTCGAATGCTCGTGCCATTCTCGCTTCCGGTAGGCTCGAGTGTGTTCCATGGCTTTCAATCCGCGCCGTCGAGTAGAGCAAGTTCGTCGTGACGGCTCGTAGCCATTCGACTTCATTAATCCCGTTTTCCAAGAGGATTCCTGAGGGATGGAATTTCCAATTCCACTGGTAACATCGCTTCCATTCCGTAGGTAAGTGCGGACGGAGTCTCCCCGTGGCGGTTCCGACCGATGTTCGGTATCCCTGCAGGGCTAGATGTAGCTTTTCGGGCCGCTCCCGACCTCTCGGTGGTCATCTTTCGATTATCATGGCGAGAGTCTTGTTGGCCGCTCTACCGCACCATTGGTTTGTGGTCCTGTAAGGAGAAGACCCCGTGCGACGCGCGACTCGGGCCCGCCGTAGTTGGTCACAATCTCCTTCAAAGTGGGTCCCATTGTCTGAGATGATCTCGTTGGGCACTCCGTATCGGCACATGATGTTCTCTCGGATGAACTCGGCCACCTTTCTTAGAATTCAAGACCTTGCACGATCTCGGCTTCTTCCCATTTGGTGAAGTAGTCGATCGCGACTAAAATGAACTCGTGACCATTGCTCCTCGGAGGAGTGATCTTGCCGATGACGTCGATTCCCCATGTGGCGAAAGGCCATGGCATAGTCACGCAAAGAGGAGTTCGTGAGGAGGGATGTGATTGAGGTTGGAGAACCGCTGACATTTGTCGCAGCTCTTCGGACGATCTCGATGCACTGTTTCCATTGATATCCAATAGTATCCCATACGGAGAATGATCTCGTGTCAATGCTCGGCGTTCATGTGCGGACCGCAGTTCCGCTGTGAACTTCGTTCATTAGCTCGCTGGCTTTTTCTTTGTTTACACACCGAAGGAGTGGCCCCTGGTGGCACTTCTTGTACAACATACCCCCTGAATGACGAAATGGGATGCCGTGCGTTTTAATGCCATCATGTTTTTGGCTTTGATCCCTTCTTTGTATTTTCCATCTTCACTTGTGAAGGAAGCTTCTCCGCTTTGGAGGTACTCGGTAAATTTGATTATACTGTGGTTCGTCGATCGTTTCTTTTTCTTTTTCGATCTCACATCAATAGGCGGGTGTTTCCGTCCGCCTATTCTCGAGGGGTTTTACCGCTTTCCTTCGGGAATTTCGACAAGAGAGGCGAGGGTTGCTGTGGCGTCTCGCGAAGAGGTTCCCGTCTCTTGGCAAATAGTGAAAAGAGATGTCCTCGAACCGAGCAATGAGTTCATCCATGTACGCGTGGTACTTCGAAGGCCGAATCTACCGTCTTCCATTTGTTGGATACTTGATTGATGATCAATGCCGAGTCTCCATATACATCCAGCTCTAAGATGTTGCGCCGAGGGCGGCTTCCAAACCTACCGCATGTGCTTCATATTCTCGCTACATTGCTGGTTGCTTCAAAATTCAAACCTTGATGGCTATGGGAGTATGCTCGTCCTTGGGATCGACAAGGAGCATTCCAATGCCATTCCCCTTCTTGTTGGCTGCCCCATCGAAGAAGAGCTGCGCCGGTTTGCGCCGTCAAGTGAAAAGATTCTCGTCGTCCGGAAATTGCGGATCGTGACCCCAGTTCACCGCTCGGGAAGTCGGCAAGCCGATCCGCCATTACTCGCCCTTTGTTGATTTTCTCGACCATGTACTTGATGTCGAACTCACCAGAAGAATGACCACTTGGCTAGCCGCATTGACAGGATGGCTTGTCAAAGAGATATCTGACGGGGTCCACTTTGGAGACCAGAGTACCGAATGCGACCGCATGTAGTGTTTCGCTTTCCGACTACCCATACCAAGGCGGTACAAGTTTTCCGATGCCGAGTAGCCGAGTTCACTTCCTTGAAGCTTTCGGCTTACGAAGTAGATTGCATGCTCAACCTTGGACTCTTTCGTTCTTGTGCCGCATTGCTCCGATTGACGTGTCCTCATTGCACGACACAGGAGTAGTGGCTTGTCTTCATGTGGCGTACAGAATTGGGGGATTAACCAAGTAGGTCTTGATCTTCTCGAAAGCTATTTGGCACTCTGAGTCCCATTTGATGTCGGCATTCTTTTTCATCGCTTTGAACATGGGCTCGCAGAGAGATGTTAACCGGTTGATGAAGCGATCGATGCATCAAGTCTTCCCATGAAGCTCTTTACTTCTCCGTCAGGTTTGAGGCGGCTTCATGTCGATGATGGCCTTGATTTTCCCGAGATCGGCTTCGATACCTCTTTACGTAACCATGTACCCCAAGCTGCTTGCCGCGCTGACGCCGAAGGTGCACTTTGCCGGTTCAACCTCATGGAGTGTTTTCTCGAGTCCGTTGAAGAACTTCCTCGGACCGTCATGTGCCGCATGTCCGATCCCTTGGAGTGGATGATCATGTCGTCGACATATACTTCGATTTCTTTCAGTGAATCATGTCATGGAAGAGGGCTGCGGCCCACATTTGGTAAGTAGCCCCGAGCGTTCTTCAGACCGAATGGCATGACCGTGTAATAGTATGTCCCCCATGGAGTGTTGATGGCAGTCTTGGCTTGATCCTCCTCGGACATTTTGATCTGGTTGTATCCAGCGAACCCGTCCACGAAGGACTTTACTTCAAAATTTACCGTGGTATCGACTGACATGTCGATGTTAGGGCAAATGGGAAATCATCTTTAGGGCCGGGCCTTGTTGAGATCCCCGAAATCTACGCAAAGATCTCACCTTTCCGTTGGCCTTGGTGACCGTCACGATGTTGGAGAGCCAAGTCGGGTACTCATTCACTCGATGAAACCAACTCGAAGCATTTTCTCAATTTCTTCTTTAACTTGCAAGGACCATTCTCGCTTCGATCTTGCGCAGCCTTCCCCGTTTGACAAAGCTTGGATTCGAGATCCAGGGGAATTCTCGTGCTCCACGCATTACTGAGGGATCGAAGTCCCGGGCATGTCCCGATATGACCAAAGCGAACACGTCAACATACTCCCTGAGGAGGCTTATCGTGGCTTTTCTTTTTCTCGCATCGGCGCGAAGAAACCGCCCACTTCGTGTCTCTTTAGGCTCTTGCACCGACTCCAGTGTTCACTTTCGTCATAACCTCTTCTAAGAGGCACTTGGGCCTTGTTGTCCTCTTGGTCAACTACACGCTCGAGAACTTCTCTTTAATGTATTGTTCCGTTTAATGTGTCTCGCTTCTTTATCAATTGAATTATTAACGCTCTTTTAAGTTGTTTGTTAACCTTATCATATTGTTAAAGTGTAAGCAATGAGAGGATACTCCGAAAGGTCGACTTTTTCATTAAACAAGAACGGGAATACATGATTGGCTACGACATTATAGTCCTTCTGGCGTAAGGTCGCTGGATGACTCGAGAGACTCCGGACTCCGACAAGGCTGACTCGACTCGGGGTAGGGTTTCGAGACCGGGTTTAGGAGATGTGGCTGCGAGCCCAGCCTTTGTCTTCCAATTTTGCCTAGCTTTGCCCTCGGTCCTAAGTGAAAGTTACCCACTCTTTTTCAGCTGGCATTTGGGCTGGGATGCTTCGAGGCGGGTGCGCGGATCGAGAGGCTTGGCTTCGCCGGCCCTGATCATGGGCGGCGATCATGCCGCTGTTTCTGAGCTCCCAGCCGATTGCTCGGGCAACTCCATGACTTCTTCAAACAACACTCGTAGAGCCGGTCCACTCAGAGCGTCTTTCTATGAATTCTCGGGGTTCCTTCTCGCTTTGGACTTACCGTCTCGAATGTGGCCTCTGCGGCTAATCCGAACAACTTCGCTTTCCCATGGAGAGTACCTTTGAATTGTTCCTCCAAGTCCTGGGATTCCTTTGAATGTGTACTCACGTCGGATCGCGGTGGCAAGCCGTCCAGGTAGAAATATGTGATGTCGAGGAACGCTCCCTTATCGGATTAGCTTTGAGTCCTCTCGAAACGCTGAGGTCCCGTGCTAGCCGTTCCATTCTTCCCGTAGTCTGCGTGCCGACTATTCCCGCTTCTTTATCATCTTCATCGCTTCCACTGTCGGTCCCCTGCCTCGCTGCCGGGTTCCGCCGTCGGTCCCCGCCCGCTCGGTCCCTCGCTTCGCTGTCTTGCTCGCCGCCCCCGCTTCGCTCGTCTGCCCCTTTGCGAAGTAATGAGCGAGGTCAAAGCTGTAAGGCCTGAGATTGGGCGCACATCTGAGGTTCCCTTTATGGGCTGCCGCTTTGGTGCGGGCGAGCCTTTGTCTTCTTTGATGTCACCAGGTGTTGGCACGCAGCCAAGCCCCCGGACCGTGGTGTGGTCCTGGACTTCAATAACTTGGTGTCGGGCCTGCTGTACCCTTTGCCGAGCCCCCACCCCGAATGAAGTTCATGAGTTTCATCATCCTCATGGTGGGAGGAATCGATCGTGAGACAATGGGAAGGTCCACATTGCATATTTGGATCTTAGAGGTCTCCAGTAGTGAATCCAAGCTTAATGGCATATCCTCATTGGCGCTTGATTTCCAACACCGGAATGTCGTTGGTGCCGGTCCCCGCGGTGACACCGGCCGCCGTAGACCGGTGGTTGGCCTGCTGTCTTGCATGAACTTGAGGCACCGGGTGAAGGGTGGATGCCACGCCATTGATGTGATGCAGTCAGGACGCCCCAGATGGCCGTGAAAGTGATTGAAATGTCTCAACACTTCGAATTGGAAGCTGGGATCACCCGCCACCGAACTGTATGTTGAGAGTAGTAACCCCCGAGAACCGTACGTGGAAGTAGAGTCATAGGCCTTGACAAAGGCAGACTCGAAGGTTTAAGATCTCGTGGGCTTGATGTCAAGCAGTCCATCATCTTGGCTGGCAAGACATTCATTCCGAATCCTCCGTCTACCAACCGTGGAATGTG